>JAZHYW010048475.1:0-29604 GCA_037355805.1 Ixodes ricinus
GCGTTTCGCATCAAATTCACACGTGGCTATAGCCGGGCCGTGACTCGTGAGAAACTACGCATTCACAAGTTGGCGCGGACGCGAACATGACACTCAAAAAGTCGGAACACGTAATTTGGAAAGTGCAAGGAATCGCTAGACCCCCATACTCGTTGAACAATATCTTAATCCTCAACAAAACTGTAAAAATTGACGACAAAGGTAACGTCGCTACATGCATCGTTACTTCAGAAAAAAGTAAGAGAACTACAGTTACAGGTTACGTTTCGGAAAAAAAAAAGCTGGTTACAGTTAGAAGTTACCGAAACAATTAACGAAGTTTGAGCAAGGCGTTTCTTGTAGTGTGTTGCGCCGTACACGCAACATTAGCAACAGGTTAAACAGATAGCAAAACATGAAACAAAACAAAAATAAGTGGGAAAGCAACATTTCTGCGAAAAATCCAACTTCAGTGCATAGACTAAGCGAGGGAAAATAGCCACGCGCGCGCAAATGCGTTGCTGCCTGAACCCGCCGTTGGTGTCACGCTCAGAAACGTGACACTATACGGACGCCCAAGTGATCAATAGCGACTCTGAGCTCATTTTCACACCAGGCCACAAGAACAGAAACGCGGTAAGAATATATGCTGGATCAACAATCGCGGTTTCGTGACCTCTATTTGCCTTCCGCTCATTCGCAAAAGAAAAAAATAATACTTATTAAGTTCAGCAGTTATTGATGTTCACCTGTTTACATCGAGAACCAGAACCTTTCAACGCGTACAGATAAAATCTGTGACTATTTACCACTGCGCGCGCCGACCCACACACACACACACAAACGCACACACACACAGCACAGACGCGCGCACACGTACGCGCGTACACACAAACACACTCACACACGCGCAAACACACACACACACACACAATAAAACAAACCAGGGCCTTTCCTCGTCTAATGTCATAAACTCCGAATACTTGACACAGCACACATAAAAAAGAAAACAAATAGATATGTAATTTTGGTGACGCTCATACCTATGACGAATTTGATTTCATCGGGTGTGACTCATCCGCAAAAATAGTATTCAGCAGTTACCGATATTCACCTGTTCCGGTGTTGTACGGAACGGCGCTTTTAAAGAACGACGTTCCTTTCTAGGAGGATCGGAGGAACGGCGCTCTTCCATCTTGCATCGGTAAAACTGGAACGTGAACTCGTTACATAATCGAGAGAATGGCAAAAGAAAAAACGGCCTTCTTTTTTTCTTTTTTTTTGTCAGTATAGCTGCAATTTTAACCCGAATTTAGTAGACATCTAGACTTTCTATTCTCGACTATTTCAATCTATATGACTTCAAATTTGGATGGGGAAGTGTCAGAGAGATAGTACAAAGAAAGTAACTGGTGCAAATGTGGTCGTGGCGACACGACACGTAGATCTACGTGGATATTTCCCCTTGCTTGCTTTTATTAAAGCATGAAATGCTTTTTAACGCTACCCTCCCCCCCCTCCTCCTCCCAATGCCAAAATTTTGTCCGTCCGTCCGTGAATTTTCCGCTAAATTTAGCGGGGAAAGTGGCGTCACGTGAAGTCATTTGCCGTCACGTAACCTTTACACATTGGGAAAATTTACGGTACGTGACCTATACGTCAATTATGTTTTCCCGCTAAATTTAGCGGGAAAATTTATGTTTTGTGACCTATACACCAGACCAGTTTGCCCGCTATATTTAGCAGGAGAAATCGACGTCGCGTAACTTGACGTCACGTTACCTATACAACCATTCTGTCTCCCCGCTAAATTTAGCGGAAAAATATAGGTCATATTACACACCAATTCCCTATAATGCGTTTCATGCATCACACAGCTTTAAAGATAAAGGTCTCTGCCAACTTCTTTTTGTATCTACGAATCATTTAGCACAATATTTCATGAGAATACGTAAACGTAACGTTGAAGTAACGAGGCGTTTCAATCTTAGAAACGCAACGGGAACGCGTTCCTTTAGAACCGCCGAAACTGGCAACGGGAACTCGTACCAAGATTGTGAAGGAAAAAGAAACAAGCTTTTGTTGCTGTTTTTCTTTTCTTTATTCGTTTTTCGGATTTTATCAATTCTCAGAGGGGGCAGAGATAAAGGCATGATACCTGACAGCGCCTCTGCCCCCTGCAGTTCATATAGCCGGAAATAACATTACAACAAATCACAGTGAGAATAAATAACAAGACAGCCATTGTCATAAAAACAAATAGTCATTACAGAAATGTGTACGACACATTTCTATGGAACGTGTACGACACCGACCTGTTCATATCGAGAACCAGAACCTTTCCTTGTCTACTGGCACAAACCATGACTATTTACAGTTCTCGACAATTTAAGAAACGCTACATATAGACCAGCACGCAGTTAACAAACACGTCCGCGTTTGCTCACACCAAGTGGGGACATTGCGTCTGCGCACAACCCAGATCTGGAAGAATGGAAGCTTCTGCGCATGCGCGGTGCCGACAGCAGCGCCGCCGCAGTCGCGTGAAGTCAGACAGTTGAGTTGCTGCATATAGGACCGCACAGAAACAAACAAATTAACAAAAAAATCATGAGCCATTCCGCTCTGTGAAGGTGGAACACCAGCGAAGCTGTTCAGCACACGACACAGACCCGCCCCGAGGAGCCGGCGGAAAGCTAGACACGCGCGACGGGACCGCCACCCCGGGAGAGCGGAAGGAAAGGAAACTAGGCACGCAAGCGCTTGGAACGACGACACAGAGAGGGCGGGTGCGAGCGCATGGCCGACGGCGGGTCGCACAGCGGCAAATCTTTGAGAAACCTTTATTATCTACCTGAGAGTCTACTGATCTTGAAAATGGTGCCTATTGATAACTAATCTACTCGAATAGATCTATTTCCAAATTACCCAAGCATCAAGGAGGATGCAGGGAAGGGTGTTTCACGCGCCGCACGCGCCGGCGTCTGCAGCAGTAACTGTTCTAAAGCAAAGTGCCTAAAACAAATGGTATCTTGAAAGCGCGTTCGTCAACGCTTTATTTTGGTTATTTCCTTCGAATAACGGGCTCACGGAAGCTATGAAGGAACGCAATAAAATAATAAAGCTGATCGGGACGCTCAGGACGCGAGCTGCATCATTCCTTTTTTATTTTGTTTTTTTTACGCTTTTTTTATCACGCGTCTCAGAGATGCTGACAGATGCTTCGCATTCTGAACGTGGCACGTGCAAAATCGAAAATTACAGCGCCGCCTAAATAGTGCTGCCAGCATAACATGGTCGCGTCTGGCGGACGCTCTCGCGCCCCTGGCCGAGAGCAACGGGTCTATAAACAGCTTGGCTGTAAAACGAACAGAAAGGTCTGTAATTCTGATGTAAAGTTTACGTCATCAGGTGGTACAAATTTAGCAGGCGCGTTCATTAACACCGTACGCGAGGCGCCATCTCCGCGTATTTACTTGACTTGCGCAAATAGAATTCCCAAGCAACCCGCTGACTCGGAAATGCGTAGTAGCGAATTTTAGAGCAGAACGCTCTCCTGTCGGCGGAGAGTTCCCGACGCCGTCCACAGGAATTATTGAGTCCGAGAGAATTCGGTATCGCAGTTCTAAATCAGGCCCATTCCAGGTTTTCGAGGTAGCCTATGAACTTTACGCCGACACTCTGTATTACACATGTAGGGCTATATATGTTTGGATATGCATGAACGAGCACGTTGGGATTTTTTTTCGAGATGTGTTTGTAGATCAGACTTAACGGGTGCTAAACAAGGCAGTGAGGTTTGTTTCCGGATGGTGTACGGTTATGGCGAACAGCAGCGCGATCAAATATTAGCTTCAATTTCGCTCTCCGCGTGTATTCAAGCAGATAATGCGGACGGTTTTTTTTTCGCTTCAGATGGCCGGGTAATCGTATTAAGCGATCAACAGCAAGAAAAAAAAATACGTTGAGTTTTTGTTTTGTTTTGTTTATAGTCTATACCATACACTTTAAGAAATGCCTGCACGTCTGCTTACCCGCCAAACACTCAAAGAGCCAATCTCTGCAGATCTACGAAAGCAGCTGAGCGAATGATGAGGCGGGACATCCGTTTTCACGTAAAAATGAACTCTGCGCTGTGGAATTACGCAATGCAAAGCGTCATGCTTGCATTGCGTAATGCCACAGCGCAGACTTAATTTTGAGGTCTAAACAAACGTTCCACCTCATCATTCCTCATCATTTACTGAGCTGATTTCCTAGATCGCCGAGATTGGCAGTTTGAGCGTTTTGCGGTCCAGTAGACGTTCAGACATTTCCCAGAGTGTAGATTATTTGCCAAAAGTCGGTTTCACTGTCGCGAAATTTTCGAAACTTCTCAATTGCATGGTAAAATAGATAATTAAAAACAAAACTCGCTTTGCCAAGTATACAGTTGTAAATAAAATATGCCACCTATAGTGATATTGTTTCCATGCTTTGGAACAATCTTTATTTGTTGCTGTCTCTTAAGCCACCATGATTGACGGATGTCTTCTTTGTGTTGCGTGTGATTTACAGTACAGCTTATTCGAATAGTAGTATAGCTAACAGGTGTTTTTTATGTGCCTGAGGGAGCAGAGTTTATTTGCTGTGCATACTTCGAATGAAGTCTACAACTCACGTACAATAACTAAATCACACGTGACTAGAAGGACCCTAACACGCTGTTTGCAAAACGGGTAGTCTCGTGGGATTTTCTAAAATCTATGCATACTTTATATCATATATATATATATATATATATATACAGTTAAGAGACACGAAGGCTACCTTTACGAAAATGACACAATGGGACGTTTCTTAACACGCTCCACAACTTCTGTATCAAAAAATTCGCGCGCAAATAAATATTTAAAAGTTTAGCTAATTAATCTGTGCTCATTTGCCAGTTTCGCACATCGCAAAAATACGTTGACTTGCTCAGTAGAACTGTGACCAGTACTGCGTTTGTTGGACAGGCCTGCACCTGTGCATTTTTTTTTATATGAGGAGCGATTGTTTATATTTGTTTAGAAGTCATTAAACAGTATTTTCGGGGAGTGAAGAACTTATATCTTTACGATTTTCCTAGCTAAATTTAACGGGGAAACTGACTCGGTACAAAGGTCACGTGACGTCAGTTCCCCCGCCAAATTTAGCGGGAAACGGAATGTGATGTGTAGGTTAGGTGACGTCAATTTCCCCGCTTAATTTAACGGGAAATGCACGGACCGATGGACGGACGGACGTACGGACGGACGGACGGGGGAACAACTACGTTCTTGGATTGGATCTCGCGTATAGGGGAGTATTCACTGGCGGCCATAGCTGCGTGCGCGAATGATGAGCGCGTGTTGATGGCGAGCTTCCAGTTCTTTTGCAACGTGCATTCCGCACCAATCAGGATTGCCGGTCTTAGCAGGCTATTAATGTGAGCTCGTTCTGAGCATGCGCATCTAAACAGCACCCACAAATATGGCGTCCATGTGATATACTCTCATAAGCGCACGCCTACAAGAAATCTTGAGAATTGTTTACCTCATTCCGGTTTTTGTCCTAAATGATCATTCCTTCATTTTAGTTCGCACAACAGGCAGTAAAGTGAACATTTTCCTCATCGACCAGATGACAAATACGAGTCATGCGTTCGATTGCAAGGCCGCGCGTCCAGCTACTATTTGCGATTACCGGAACGTTCATACGAAGCATGAACGTTCCGGTAATTTGAGGTTTATGTCGACGTAAAGCAGTCAAATGCCACCAAACGCTATATACTGTGTGAAGGGGCCTTCAGACAAAACTGGGTAATTGTGCCTTTGGTGGACTTCTGCGATGCCGTTACGGAAACTATGCCCTTCTCTGATTCCCATTACACTCTAGAAAAAAGAATCCGTCCTTGAAAGGTTTTTGAAGCCCCAAGAACTCTTTCAGTTCGTGAAGAACGGTTTCGCACCAAGCACTATCGCCCCTGGGGCATTAGAAAGGCAACTGGGCGATAAAGAACTTTTTCGCATCAACAGAGCTGCTTACAGTATCCCCTATAGGTTTTGCACGAAGAATCCTTTTGGGAGGGGGGGGGGTGCTTAAAATAACTTTTTAAGGTGCAAAATATCAGTATTGGGAAGTACTTTAAGCACATTGTATTTAAACGACTACTTCAAGTATATGTAGAATGCATGTACTTTACTTGAGGTACATTTTCTGAGTGTGTACTTATACTTTACTTTAAAATATTGTTGTTTATTTTTTCTGGTAGGTACGTTCCCAAAATTTGAAAACAAAAATATGGCATACCGTCATGTAAAAACCCGCTGTCGTCTTCCGAGACGTCATGTGGACATTTCTCTGAGTAATGTAATGGCGGCTGCAAGACCAATACAAATAAGTGCATAAGCTGATCGTGTTAAATAGTTCGTCAGCGAGAGTAAAACAACTGCTTTGTGGCAACTTAGCTGTATCCAATGTTAGCCGCCGTTTATGCAAATAACTGATGCACCCCATTAACCCTGGGGCGATGCACACCAGATTGAAAAAGAAAAGATTGTATAAGGAAATGAATTGGCGTGATGAAGGATTGTGTTAAAAGGTATTTGTACCTTACTTTGGAAGTACACCATACTTAAAGCACTTTACTTCAAGTACATGCATGCCTGGTGTACTTACTACTTTACTTGAAGTACACTACCTCTCATTTAATTTGTACTTTAAGTCGTTTTTATATCTAAGTACTTTACCCAACACTTCAAAATATGGACAAGCCGAAGAACGCCTAAATGCTCTTTAACAACCTCTTTTTTTTTTTTAGACTTTAAGACATTTAAGCCAGCGACGGCCGATATAGGCTGCAGTTTCGATATTGGCGCCAAGATGGATCTACTATAGGAGGCGCTTTGTCTACATCGCTTTCCGTAGAGCTCGGTGTTGTTGGTTTCTCCTATTATGCTTATGCCACGAACGTCCCAACTCCGCTGCGTAACGCCGAACCCCGAACCCCTCAAGCGGGTTCGTCATCGCGACGCTTGCTATGCACATAGAGCCAGTGATTTCCCTACACCCCCCCCCCCTACACACACACACACTAACACCCCCCTAAAAATATAGACACGCCCCCTAATTTCAATTCCTAGGAAAACCCCTGCTGGGAGCGCAAGTCAAACGCCAGACACGTTCACACAGTGAATACGTTTATTCTAACAACAGTACTACTATACGCTTGACGGACGCCGTCGAAGTCGGAATCGTCCGACGTCGAACGGCCGGTCTGAACACGGGCCATCCAATCGCCGAATATCTGGTCGCGTTCCCCCAGAACATTCCCCCCCCCTCCCCTACATACTGACAAAGCCTGGCAGATCGCCACGAGAAGCGGCCGCCGAAACGGAAAAGGGTGGTGCGGCAGACAACGGATGAGAGGAGAACCACGTGACCGGCGCCCCGCTGCGGCGAGACGCCGAAACACACTTCTCCCGAGCGAACGAGTGCGTTTCGAGCCCTCACCGCTGCAAAAGCTGCGGGCTTACGCACAGGTTCCCCGAGAAACGGCTCTTTGATGCTCTCTGCAACCAGATCCTCGCGCTCCAAATCTGCGACCGGGCACTATTAGCCCCGTGCGCGACCGAAAGCGTCGCTGTGGTCGGCCTTCCACGATTGGCCGAACGCTGGCTATGACGTCGGAAAGGGGATTTATCATCGACGGAATAAGAGGAATGAAAGAACTTCAATTTTGACGGTGTTGGCAGTGTTCCTTTGAGAGCGCAATGATTTCAAGCTTCCACTATGCTTTTACAAACACCATCGAACTTGTTGTTCGCAAGGTAATGACGTCACAAGGGGAACCATAGGAGGGCGCCACCAAAACATCTCGCCGCTAATATATGACTCCGTCGTCCAACTGCCAGGCTTTGTGAGTATAGAGGAGGCTATGGTTTAGCCGGTGATATATCATACTCGAAAAAAGACAAGCGCCGTGATGATTCGTTATTGACGTCACTGGATTTACCCCAGTAGATCGTAGGGTCGGCTCCAGTCTGACTTAAAGCGAAATAGTGTATATAGACCCGCGTGCGTCCTCACTTCCATTTATCCGAAACGGAGTCCACAGATTGTGTACGCGCGTCGTCTACAAAACAATGCGGGAACGATTAGGCTAAAAATAAAACGTGGCGACAGGACGGCGGCGTCGCAAGTCGGCGGTGCCAACGCGGGACACAACACCTTTAGAGATAATCAAAAGCGCTCGGACGCTGACGCCAGAGTCGTTCTTTTGTCTGCGACCGGACAACAAAGGGGCGCTTTTAACGATCTCAGAAAAACAACCATTTGTCATGCTCCGCCTGTAAACAAGTCGCCGGCAGGACTATAAGCCTATTTTTGTACGCCGCCGTGCAGCACAAAACGGCCGATTGTTTTGGGGCGCTGTTAACCGCGATCTATATGGTTTTCATTGTGTTCATTTTAAAGTCCCGCACACGTGAGCGTAGCTCGTTTTCGCCGTCCTACATTCCAGCGTAAACCTAAATACAGCCGAGGTGCAATGCGTGACGTCTTTCGAAAGTCAGGTCACGTGGGAAGTGACGTGGATGAGCCCGTTTTTGATTGGCTGCAGCTCATCCGATCGCATCCGATCGCACACCGCAGAGGCATATTCGCCTTAACAGAAAACGGCAATCGTTTGTTTGTGCTAACAGAGTTGCGCTATGTAAGGCATATAAAACAAAGCAATAAACAAAACAAAAACAAACTTGAGGTGGACGAACACAGCGGCCGGAAGAAATTTAGAAAAAGGTGACTCTTATCATTTAGGATCAGCAAAAAAAAAAAAAAATACAAGAGGCAGTGATAAATTGCAAGATTGTGAAACCTATTTCAACTAAACATATGACAGGTATACACATACGCACAGAAGGAACAAAGCAAATTAACCGCGGGAAACTACAGAAAACGAATCAACGCAAGTAATTCGGGATTCACGGTGACTCCGCGAGGCAAAAGCGCCGTCCTACGGATACCCAGGTGGCGGGTTCGAATCCCGGCCGAGGTTCCCGCAATCTGACGGAGGCTTATTGCGGAGAAGGCGACGCGTAACCGAGATTTCGGTTGCGGGTGAAAAATGAATCCCTCAGTCCTCCACTGGGGAGTTCCAGGTGCCCTTTGTTGGTAATCAAATTTATATTTGACTTTACAAGTTGACTGGGGTTGAGAAATGGGCTAGTTGGTAGTCACGAGAGCGAATTCAGGCGCACGAGACGAGGACGAGAAAGGGACACAAACAAGGAGCTACTTACAACTGAAGCTTGATTTGTGTTGGCATCCGGTAGAAATACTACCGCCGCGCCAACCAAACGAGCCAGGGAGGACGCTTAATAATCATAAAGACATCATCACTCGACAGATCTTAGAGGCGCGTGAAATTGGAAGATTAGGGCCACAGTGTCTTTAGCGCACACCCACTCTTGTTGTCGGACAAGGAACCTGTACACGTATATTTTAGCCTTTTAGTTGGTGTGTTGTTTATCTTCCCTGGCTCGTTTTTGTTAGCGTCGTATAGTATTTATGCCGTATTCCAACATGAATAAATCTTCCGTCGTAAGCAGCATTGTGTTTGTGTCCCTTTCTTGTCCTCGTCTTTTGCGCTGCATCTTCTGTTTCGCGAGTCCTTCATTCGGACGCTTTTGCCGACTCACGCTCGCGTACAAACGCACGTTTTTGCAAACTCGCGCTTGTTTGTCAACAGAGAGCGTTGTATAAAGGCCGGAGCGCGAGGACCAATTAAGTGACGCAGTTCGACTAATAATCCATCACGATTATGACAACGGAGTATGAACGCTCCTGTCGTACACGGTTCTCCTTCCAGTTATCCAAAAGCAGGGAAAAAAAAAACAAATTTCCACAAACTCTCCGAGCAACTGTCCCTAATTTCACCCGAGTTAATCCCCTCACGTTATCCAAGTCCGAACATTATAATAATACCTACATATGCGCGCACACATAAATGAACGTCCCGCCTTCCGTCCTGGCAATCATAGTAGAGCGCCCCGTTTGGAATGGTCGACAAATTTCGGTGACGTTTCAAACAGTCCCGTAGGTTATTTCGTCGCAGGCTTATTCGCCTACACTCTCCCCTAGTGAACGAAAGCAGTTCGTTCGTTAGCTTGCTGGACTAAATCCCACCGAATGCCAAACGTCAAGTGGTGCGCTTTAGATATGTACAGAGTTCGAAGCTGGGTGACACCCGTTAATTATCGACTCGGAGAAAGGACGTTTATTGGCTACCGTCACCTCGTGTTTCTTGTGGACCGAGCGAACTCATATACAGACTTGCCTCGTTAATAGGAACCCTTTTAATGTGAATACCTATGCGACGTACACTAAAGCAACTATCTGGCATCACGGCACTGAGGTGGCGCTGCGGTCGGCGTTGCGCATGCGCAGGTGGTTTCTCTCACGCGAATTCCTATCCTGTTGCTATAGCGCCTGTCCTGTTGTCTTTGTGTGTTTCTTTCCGTTTTGTTCGCGTTTTCTAAAACCTTTCAATTAGTATGGACAAACTTGCTCAAACCAATTTTAATGCAATTATTACAAACAACTCACACTGTGATTTTTTTTTCTTTTAGAGGATGAGGGGAAGGGGAGGGCTGTGCATAATTACCGAAACATGACTGTAACACGGTTGATCCCGCGTAAACTTTCGTTTCTGCGTATAAACAAGCACGCATCCAGTCAGTCGGCTCCGTGCGCTAGAACCACGTGACAGTTTTAGACGAATCGAAAAACCAACCCGAAAATAAAATAGAAAATAGTACGGTAGGCCGTACCGGCGGGGACCCAGCCGCAGTGAGGTACGTGAAGTGTCTTGCGCGTGCTGCAGAGGGTGTGTATGGGCACAGAAATGACGCAAATACGCAACTTACATTTATTCGCGCGTTACAAAGCTTACATGCTTAACTTATATTACAGCTAGTGGGGGGCCTCTTACGCTCTAATCGTGCGTGCTCGCTTCCTATTCCTTTCCTATGGAGATGGACACGTGATCCGCCGTGGTCAAAGGTGTGGCCGAGGATTGCCATCCCACTGTCTTGCTGCCCGAGTCTCTTCGCGTCATTTCTGGACCCTATACGTGTCGAACGCGGGGGCGCCATAGCCGAGCGATAACCGCCAAATATCTGCAACAAATTACACACTTTTAAGCCTTAAGCTCCCGATGAGCTCCGGCGGGTTCGATGGATTATACCTACCATGGCAGAGTGAGCACTCCCAAACACGATCCCTCCCGCTCGGATCGACAAACGTATACTGCCGAGCGGTGACGGGGTAACGCCCCACGCGAGGTTAAATTTGGCTCCGATTGCGCCATCCGTGGCGCGACAACGGCGCCATCTGCGCAAGCGACACATGCGTGATCGAGTAATGACTTCTTCCCTCTACACAACGATACCAAAGTAAGTTGCGCGGATAGTACCGTTGCGAAGTTAAAAGCCATATCAATCTCTTTATGTTCTCGCATGCGGTTTTAACAAACGACCCCAGTGACAAAAAAAAATGTCGCGTTAAAAAAAAATAAACATTTTAATGAAAAACCCGAGACTGAGGTATTGACAGACGACGACACGGAAGAGAAGGAGAACGTCTCAAATTAATTGATTACGACAATTAAAACTTGTAAAGTTTAGAGGGCTCCAGTTGTTTTCAGGTAGAATGCAAATGGGGAATTCTTTATATCTGTATATACATATACATATACATATATATATATATACATATATATATATATATATATATATATATATATATATATATATATATATATATATATATATATATATATAAAGAGAGAGAGAGAGAGAGAGAGGGCACGCAGATCGGCCTAGCGGAGACGCTGTTCAGCGAGCAGCTTGCGCTCATTTTTTTTAAATATTATTTTGCATATACGTGTTCAATTTTTTTAATTAAAACATTTATTAAAAAAAACGTAAAAGGAACACTTATGCAGTTTGTGCGGGTGAGTTATACGTCCAGGACATTAAATAGGCGGCTAATCTTCACGATAAGTCGAATAATTACCTAAACTTTCTTCATTAACTTTTTAATTAGTGAAAATATACCTATATGGTTTCAATTAGAAACTCGCTGAGCGTCATCAAAAACCAAAAAATCAGGTAATTTTTACGGAGATTTCAAGCACGTGGTAAGTGCGCCAAAGTTACCAATCGTGCAGCAGGCGCAAAGCTAGGGGTAGGGAGACGCGAACGATTAGGTTATCATACGCGTTTCCCCACCGTAATATCTTTTTTTTTTAATATTACCCAGTACATTTTTAGTTGTTATTGAAGATTTATATATGGTCTGAGAAGCTCTATACTTACAACAGAACATTAAAAACGTGACGTCAGATGTTGTAAAGTTCGATGGTGTGACGTCATGTGACGTCACCCGACTGGAAAACCTCAATGGTGGTTTTGGCATCGCCTTCATTTGACGATCTTGAAGTTAGGAGATAATAAATAGCATGCCGGGAGGAGCAAAGCCTGGGTATTCCGAAAATGTGTTCAGGAAACTGAAGCAATTTTGTATTAGAGAAAAAAAACACTTAAATCGTCTTTATTTGGCTTACAGGATTACGAATATCAAAATTATATTTGTGACAAAATACGCCAAGTAGCCACAACAGCGCTTTCAAAATAGCACGGAAGGCCCCACCTCCCCGCCGCGTTCCGGGCAAGGAGGAAATCATGACGTATCATACAGGAGGAACTCAGCCCTGTTACGTCACGGCGCGGTGGTGAAGGCGCACTTCCGGTCTGAAGCTGTGGGCGGAAGCCACCAGAAGTCACCATGCGGGACGTGCATTCCTGTGTTGTTTCGAAAGGAACCAGACAAAAACCTGCCTTCTCGTCAAAACGCCGCGACTGGGGTTGTACCAAAAACGTCGGGAAAGGTTCGAGCATCAGCTTTCATGTGTTTTTACTCTGCTAGGTTCGTCCGAGGACGTGGACATGTGCTGTGAAAAGGGAAAACTAGGGTGCCTACATGTTTCCGCCGCTCCGCTGTTTAGGGTGGCGACAACGTTTGTGATACCTGTTGCCGACAAACCAGTGTTGCCTACCTCGTTACCATGGCAACCTCGGCTGTTTTCGTCCACCATTTTGTCACACTCGCCGGTCGTGCCGCTAATCCTCGTTAGGGCTAACCCGGCTAGGGAGCGCCCACCGCTCTCATTCCGACGGCGAGGTTTCGGCGTGCGATGCCGGTCGCGGGAACTCGCGTTTCGACAAAAGCAACGCACACTTCCTGCTCGCAACTTCAAAATATGAAATACCTGAATAAAGAGAGCTACAGCCACCACGACCGCCATCCCGCTGAGCCTCCGACTCCTCGTATGAACGGAAACGGATGTGGCCTCGCAGTGTTGCCGGGCTTTCTAGACTACAGAAACTCAACGTTGTTTACGTTTAGCGAAATAAGAAGTGGGAAAAAATGGCGGTGGGAGAGGGTCTGGGAAAGGGTAACAAGAAGTTGGCGCCACCCTAAAGCGGAGCGGAAACATGTAGGCACCCTAGGGAAAACCAGACGCCGTCGGACCACCATTGCTTGTTCGGGAATCACCTAGGGTTGAATTCACGGATACTTGTGGTCGTCCGATATATCTGTTTTGTTGCAACGTAAACGCGGGAAACCGCCAAGTTGTACGAACCACCTGCGGACTACGTTCAGTGCTTCTTCAAGTTTAAACGGCCGCCTGATTGTTCGAACTGTCGTCCGCTCTTTCAAACATTTCTGCTTGTTCAAACGACAGCGGACCGTACACCACACGTTGATCCGGTACTTGCGATAAGACGCAAGTGCAGGCCTCAAAAGATTGTTAAGTTTGAAGGTGAATTGGGGTAAGCAGGCTCGGTGGAAACAGTAGGTACAAGATGTTCACCATTCTTACCAGTGGCCATCAGCGACTTGTTATGCCGGATTCACTCGGTCCGATCCTGCTAGCGATTTTCAGTATTGATGTCGACCATCTCAGCTACGGTTCACGCTTTTGCAGCCCGAGTGACGTCGCGATTGAAAATGGCGAGCGGAATCTCATCATGCGAATCAGGCTTTAGCGCCCATCCTGCGGCGTCCACGCGAAATGAAAAAAAACGCATGTCACATTACTCACGGGAAGTTTTGCGGTTTAACGAGCCTCTTTAATTTCGGTGAGGCCACTAAACTTGTCATTCATTGCCAGGAAGAGAGAGCACGGGGACTCACAGCGACGCCGATAGCATCGCATTCCAATGGTTTCTGTACGGGCGATGGCGAGCTTCTTGCCCACACTCTATAGCGCATGCGCGGCTCCGGTGGCGTCCGCTAGGGGCGCTCCGGTTCGTTTGTAAACATGAGTAAGACCTTTTCAGCCTCCGTCGCATGGGCGCTGCCATCTTGGAATCACGTGACGTGGCCGCCATAAGGTGGCTTCAACTCGTCGCTCCCCTCTCCCCTCCGCGCCTTGCCGAAGGCGTTGCATTCGCGCTTTTCGTCACTTTTCTCCGCGTTTCTTGCCTTCTTGTAAATCGCTGCCCGATGCTTACATTTACAACTTAATTGCATGCCATCATAATGTGCACGACGACATCTGCAGTTAATTTTGTAACAAATGTGTGCTATTTTAACCGCCGGCGTACCGGATACGTGTGAGAAGAGAGGAGGTACAAGAATCAGCGTCAGCCCTGGCGCATATTGAGCCCAATTATTTATGACAACTGAAGTTTGCTCAGTGATAGTGGCGGAATATTCTACATAAGTGTAGTGCAATGTATATGTATAACCGCGCATTTAGTATCTTAAGGAATGTGACCAAAGTACTCAGCATATGAAGCTATCTGTGTTTCCTGAAAGTCTCCTGCCTTGCCTTCATAACAAACTTAAAATAGTTGTTTTTGATTATATAGGATATACAAGATATATAGGTAACGAACATTTAACTCACATTTTATCTGATGCTCGGGATAATGGTAACATCCACATCAGGCGATTTGTTTGTTCACGACATTTGCTAGACTTTCTTAATGGTTCTTGTAATATAAGTGTTTGCTTGATTTATTTATGAATTTAGAGAAACTGTACACCATGTTCGATCACATATCTGCAGTCATTATAGGGTGTTGACATTTTTTTAACACAAAATATTATTTATTTATTTTATTTATTTTAACACAAAGACCCCTGTGAAAAAAAAAAAAGAAATCGGTCACAGGCAGCTTGAGAGTGCCTAGGGCTCACATTATGTTAAGCCGAAAAGAAGCCATCTATATAGAAATCACCCGATTTCCGCGTTGTTGACTCTAGATCACATCAGTTTCAATGGAGATCTGGGTTCATGAAGTCCTGCCTAGCATTCGACTTCAGCCAAACGTACGGGAGATCACTTCTCTCGGATCCTTTAATTTTATTTGGCAAAGTTTATACAAAGACGACATTTCAGACTTCAACTGAGGGGCCTGTCACTTATCTAATGTGCCAAGCACGTCGTAATCAAATGTTAGTAAAACAAATAGCTAATTTTTGTAACGCCAACGTTGTGAAATGCTGTCAATAAGTACTTTAGCCGGGTCAATAGCTAAAGGAATTTTCCATGCGACCTATGACAGACTATCGAAGTATTTCTCGAGAACTTAATTTTTGTTTAAAGAGAACAGCTAGAGACAATATCCCTTATTTCTTAGAGTATCTGCGTTATTATAGGATACATTTCGAGTCTCTAAAGTTCACAAAACGTTGGTGTCCGTGAAAATCAGACAGTGAGCAGTGAACTGGCGACTTCATGTGTTTTTCGCGATTCAGGAGGTTTTTAATCAGGTTGTGGACCTGCATTTTTACTATATACATCAACTCACAAGTCTCTTTATTAGTTCATTTTTATGGAAACTAGGGTCAGTGGGTACGGCCGTAGACGATTAAAATCATCGTTGTGCATCATAGTCGTTTCACCGCCGAACCTGATCGAAATTAACGACGAACATGACCAAATGCATCGTAAAGTGTTTGTAAGAAAGTCCGTAAATATGACCCGAAACCACCTCGTGGTTCTCAAATTGGCTCAGTACCACAGTTTTATCAGTTGTGTGCTATAACCGGCATATTTGTGTCACAAAATTATGCGAAACTGACATAACACATAAACACAGCCACGAGCGCGCTGAAACCGAAACCAATCAAATTGAAGCCACCCAATGGCGGCGAGTGCGTCAGCGCCCTCTATCCGCCGGTCGGGTAACTACTGAGATGAAAAGGTCTATACAGATATCTGAACATTTCCCGGGCGTTCCGCAAAGCCTTACCCGAGCAGTCAACAGCGCCTGCACGCGTTCCCTCACAAGCGGCCCGCACAAGAGAGTTGAAACTTCTGAATATGACGTCACAGGCAGCGGTTGGTATTCCGGTTTTTCTCGCGTCTTTTGATAAGTTCCGCTAAAATGCTTGTGATACTCAAATTAACTGGCAAATAATACGCTAGAATGCACCTCTAACTCTTTTCTTTTGTTTTCAATAACCTATACAGCTTGCTTTAAAACTGTCAGGGACGATGGTCAACTCGCGCTGCATGGAGGCGAGATCGTTTATGCCTGACCTATAAATCAGAAGTACAAAGAAATCTTCATGCCCTTAGTGAATTGGCGTCTCTCTCGCCAAGAGTAGCAACATATCCTACTCGAAACACGGAAATTTGGACGCTCCCTATTTGCAAAACTAACTACGGTGAACAAATGTTAAAATATGCACTTCCTCGACTGCTTAATTGTCTTGTTACTCATAATATTGATCTTCCCACAACATCTGCGAAAAATCTCCGAGCATTACTTTCTTTTTCAAATGTGATTGCTTAGTTGTCATGTTTCATAACCTTAATTTTTACTAAATTGAATAATGCTGTGCTTGCATGTACTTTGTTTTTGTTTGCCTCTTATATAGTCGTACCTTTTTTGCAATATTGTCCTGTTCTTATCTCCGAACTTGTTATCTTTTCTCTTGGTTTTCTTCTTTTTTGAATTAGTTGTGCCACTGCTGCCATGTGTAAGGAGGGGGGCCGAGGGCCCGTCAAGCTGCATGATGCAGCTTTTTTCCTCGGTCTCCCTCCGTCATTTGTGTTTTGACGGAAAATAAACATTATTATTATTATTATTATATCACTGCAGGACCATTTACGAAACGTGTGCCGCGCACTCTGGTGAGCGCCGCAAAAAGCTTCCATCGAACCGATCTCGAGATGCTGCCGATCTCTTTACGCCGATAAAAAGATCCGGGGAGGTGTCACTCTAACCAGCGAGCTTCGCATCGTCCGCGTATAGTGTCCGAAGGTGCGCGCTACACAAAAGCGGCAAGCACCGTGGGAAACGGGGGGCGGAGTCAACGCCGCCAATTCGGTCATCCCACGCCGTCTGAAGAGCAAACACTGGCGCATAACTGCGCTCCCACCTGCGTGCACCTTTTATGTATGCGCACGACGCATGTCCGGTAGCCCGCAGGTATACGCTATATTGTGCTGCTCCGCGAGATAGCTAGAGATTATAAACAAACGAGAAAAGGGAAAGGAAGAGGGAGGTGGTCAGGCTTATGAGAGGGAAATTATACGGACAAGGCCGCGGGAAGATGTAGACTCTATTCCGTTTCACGCTTCTAAATAACAAATTAAAATGTTCGTTTCTTTTTGTTGTTTTTTTTGTGTTTTGTGTTTTTTTTTTTTGTTTTTTAAGGAGAATAATTGTATGGATCAGTTGTCCGATTATTGTTGATAGTTCAAATGCAGAAAAAGTTCGCCACAAATTTGAAAATTGCGCCCTCGTGAATTTATTGAATGGGTCAAAACAGCGCAAAAAGGCGAAGCACCAGTAAAAGGAAACAGACGAAGGACCAGTAAAAGGAAGCTTCGTCTTTTTGCGCTGTTCTAACCCATTCAATACGACCATCAACCAACTCGCCCAACTTTACACCTTGCCGTGAATATATTTTGTTACCGATGAACTTAATCCTTGTTAGGTGATTTTATAACGTGAAACGTTCTTTGGCTAGTTGCTCCGGATGGCATTATGGGACGCCAGCGACGTCCCACAATGCAACGCGCGCAGTGTTGCATTATGGGACGTCACAGACCTACACGCCAATTCAGTTTCTGCGCTAAATTTAGCGGGGAAATGGACGTCACGTGACCTAATGTTTTTTTTTTTTTTTTTTATCAGCCAATAAGGGCTTGGAGTTCTGACAGCATTGCAACCCCTGTACAATAAGCAGACGAATTTGAGCTCTGCATTGCCCAGCAACTTGCCACACAATTTATATTTTTATGCCTCGTTGTATTTCTGTTCCTAAGGTATTTTTCCGTGTGGGTGTCTTTTTTTTCTTGAAATAACGGTTACTGCGCAGGTGAGCTCGTAAACGATGATAGTGAAAAAAAAACATTAAGACTAGGGACAAACATTGGACAACACAATACCGTCTCAAATGACACGGTGTTGCGTGGTACTGTCTATTTTTTGTCCCTTTAGTCCCAAGGTTTCCCCTTCTTTCACTACGACGTTTATACCGTATTTTCCGGGCTATAGTGCGAGGACTATACATGTTTAAAAATTGAAATTTTAGTGCGGACTATAGAGGCATTTTGTTTTTTAAGATCGTTCATTATGACGAGAAGTAACGGATTTTGTGAATGAAAGAGTACGTTAATGATGATTTTTGTATAATACAAGCTTCCTTGTGAGCTAAAAGAGCAGTCATTTGCCAATATGTGCCGTGTACAAGAAGATTTTCGTGTCGACTAAGCACCAGGGGTGGACTATGCACAGCGTGTGGACTATCTAAGCAAAAACGTTTTTTTCGGCCTAAATTGGTTCTTGCGGACTATACACCGGGTGCGGACTATAGCCCGGAAAATACGGTATGTTGTTCACTCTTTCTTGAATTCGGACGAGTACGCGGTATTAATAAATACTGGAGAACGACTTCATTTTCGCGGGCTCCACATTTCGGCAATTCGAGGAAGGGCGGTTTTCCGGAACATTTCAGCGGACACGAAATTTCGCGAATCGGTGGTGGTATCATTGCGCTATGTATTTGCTACCCTAGGCAAACATAATGGTTGGCGGGACCTATTTTTCGCGACATTGCACGAGTGGCAAGTCCACGAAAATTATGTTCTCGCGAAAATTATGTAGTTTTTACTGTAAATAAATAAACAAAACCTTAGGTCCGACAGCAACCAATAGCTTCGATGCAACGGAACCAAATCAGGCTTGCCATAAGCTCATCGTCACTGCGCTCGTTGACTTTGTGTTTTCGCTTTCACCGAGTAAACAAATCACACACAGAAAGAAAAAAACAAAGAAAACGCAGGACCACTGTACGTGATTGGTTTACTCGACCATAAGAAGGGCACAAACACGATTACCGCCATGACGATGCAGTTTTGCAATGTTTGATCGGCACCGTCGAACCGTATCATCGTCTGCGCGGCGGACATCGGTCGATGCGGCAACCTCATTGGCTGCGATGCGGGCCAATAGGATGATCGGGACATCGTCACACCCGTGTAATTGCTTTTATATTGCGCAAAAACAATAGCTCTTTTTCTTATATATATTAACGTATGAATTATTTCTTCCAAAAATACGAATGTTTTGTGTCCAAGTCGGACAACACTGACCAAATGTCGAACTTACGTCGAACTTTGGCTAAAAGTTCGAAAAATTCGCCGAACCAGCCGAACCTCAATTTTCGACGTGAAATCCGACGGCAAGCTCTAAAGCGCTTACGCATTTACTAAGAGAGGAGAAAAAATTGAATTTTGAGTATTTGATAGGCCTAAAAGCGGCACGCTCAAATTTTTATGTGGTCCCATTTCCCGTCCCTTTCGGGAAACGTAGGGCGTAATATTATTTGTCTTCCGCGAAACAAACGCGTGCACTCCCATTCGACGACCCAAAGTATTCTAAAATCGGCGCAGACACAGGTTCTATCTAAAACGTGCACTAAACAAGATGCTCCTTTTTTTTTTTTTTTACGGTATATGTAACGGGTTACGTATAGACGTCTGGGGCTTTTGTTTCTGCGACGTCTGAAAGAAGCGAACAATTTCAGAATATTTGAATACTGGGGGACTTGGATATCCTATCTGATATCGGAAACGAAATAGCGGAACCAATTAATGGATAGATGGTATTGCCGCAAGCTAAGGGGTGGTAGCTTGTGCTACGCAGTGTGTGTGGGTGTACGCACACAAATGTGTGTGTATGTTTTTGTTTTGTTTTTAAGAAAGGTTTTTTTACGAGGTCGTGACCGGTTACATCTAGTTGTATCCAGATACCCGTGACGTTAAAAATAGTTTCTTCAACGTGTGCTTCGGACTAAAATTCCACGACAGATGCACAGTGCATGGCGTCAAAAGAAAAAAAGAAAAGCAATCATTTCTCATCGACATGGCATAGATTTTATCTCAGAAATGCCGCAAAACCTACAGTGTAGTTGTACGCAGATCGTAAGTATGTGTTCTAGGCCTACCCAATAGGTGGCGCCAGTGTGTGTTCTTTGGTCGTAAGCAGTTACCAGCGACTGCAATATACCTGGTTGCTCTCGCATGCGAATGTTTGAGCCATGTTTAAGACACTACCTTAAAACTGCATTTCCTTAGTCACTTTTTAGCAAGTCTAGGCCTGTATCCGCTCTGTTCCATGGCAGAGCCGTGTATAGGGTAGAGATGTCGCCACCCGGTCGAGGTTCGAGTTCGACCAGGTTCGACGTTTTCGAACTTCTTGTGAAAAGTTCGACAAAGGTTCGACTTCTATGCGCAAGCGCGACAGGCTGGCCAGTTGCCTTCGGACTAGATGGTGATGGCTAAGGGATGAATTAAAGGCAGCACTGATTGATGATTTCAGTTATTACAGTACAAAAAAAAAATTTTTTAACTTCTTCAGTGATTAGAATTAGCTTATGTTAATTGCAACTGTTCATAAAATAAAAATAACCCTTTGAGTAAAAAAATGATCCGAACCTAGACATGCCTGTATCAAGGTCTGGCCACACTTTCCACAAAGTCGAACCAGTCGGATCTGGTTAAAAGTTCGAAGGTTCGTCGAAACAGCCGAACCCAAAAGTTCGACCTAAAAATCCGGTTCGTCAATAGTTCGCGACATCCCTATTCTCGGCGACAACTTTTCTTGGCGATGCAGGGGAGAGGAGGAGAGCCCGCGCACAGCTTTATTCAGCGCTCGAAATGGGAGAGGGGAACGCGTGCCTGTACCCTCCACTGCATCGCCAAGAAAAGTTGTCAATGGGAGGCGCGGGGTGAGCCAGAGCGCGCACCAGACGCAGAAAGAGGGCTTGGCGTGCTCTCTTGGCCAACCAGAAGCCGAAAAGAATCCCCTAGCGGTGGTAGCGAGAAACAATTTTATTCGTTAAAGAGTTAAATGTTGTAACCCTTTATGGTTGAAAATAGGGTGCACGTGATGTTTTAATCATGATCATGCAGAAAGATGTAAGAAACGAATGTGCCGCTCGAACTCTGTCTTGCTCGGACAGAGTGTGACCGCTCGGACGGCAGATTCCCGGCCTTCGGCGCCTGGCGTACGGATTATGTCGATCGTTCCGCTGGTCGCACTCTTCCACCATCATTTTGGATGAGCGTGATTGAAACATCACGTGCACCATATTTTCAGTCACCGAGAGTTACTCCGGCGCACTTATTAAGTTTGTTTATCGCAACCACCGCCAGGGTATTATTTCCAGCTTCTGGTTGGCCACATTCGAATTTGTGAAGACGCCCTGGAACACACCCAGCCCGCTTCCGGCCAATGGCGCCTCCTGATTTGTCTCTTATACTTCCCAATGAATGACCCAAACCCTCTACATATACACGGCTCTGTTCCATGGGTGCCGCCATGTTTGTTTATGCTGACATTTTCTTTAGAAACCTTCGCACATATCGTAGTGCAAGAACGTCAGAAATGCATAGTCACGAAGCTCCAAGAACAACACCGATGCCAAGAGTGCTATAAAAAGCAACAAAAAAAAATATTGTTTTATGCGCAGCCCGGTTCTTCACGTTGGAGCCTTCGTTTGAGATTATCATTTCTCATTTTTATCGATGGTGGCTAGGATTTTGAGCACTGGTCTATGCTTTTATCAGCTGACAAATATCCTGATGGATGCTATCAGAAAATTTCACTCTCTAAATAAAGCTTTTTTTTCAAATAAATTATTTCCGACATGCCGGCACCATCTAATGTGTAGCTTTCGGAACTTGCAAACGCGTTTATCTCCGTTTCAATTTTTGACATCATATCTCGGTTAACGAAAACTATTTTTATTTATTTATTTATTCCACGTAACCTCAGGAGAGGGTATTACAAAAATTAAACACACTCGTGTTATTTAAAAAAACAAAAGTGAGCACAAACAATATAATAATGGTAAGGAATTGGTAATCATAACGGTAATGAATTGATGTGTGGAGCAAGTTTTCGAGGTTTCTGTACTGAAATGCTGTAAGGAACACTGGCTGTGAGCACAGTTCCTGCATTTCATGGTCTTTTCTTATGAAAAGCTGCAGTATCTTCAATCTTCAACCTAACGCTGGCAACGAAAAAAAAACATTTTTTTAATGTAATGATTTTGTCATTTTCCTAGCCGCGTGAAACGGGTGTTATACTTAAACAGTATGTTTCACCAAAAGAACTGGTCATTAACCTTTACTCAAATAGCTTCTTTTTTTTTAAGGCCGAAGTGTTTGTTTTATGTACTTTTGCGTACCTCTTTGAAGGATAAACTTCTGAACTTTAGACCTTTGCTTATCATTCTCTTTTCCAGCTGTGAATTTGCACCGCAAATTCCATATAAATACGACTAAGGGTTAACATTTTCACCTTCCCGAGTAGTGTCATAGTGCATCTTCAGCCTGACAAATCCGACAAAAAAAAAATCACATTTTTATTTTCGATTCAAAATTTTATATTTTTTCTCATTTCCTTCTATAGCCGCGTGACGCGGGTGTGATACATATACTGTATGTTTCACCAAAAGAACTGTTCATTACCATTACCTTTTCTAAATGATAGTTTTTCTCAGGGGGACGCAGTGCTTACTTTATGCACTTTCGCGTAACTCTTTGAAGGATAAACTTCCAAACTTAAAACTTTGCCTGTCATTCTCTTTCCGAGCTATGAATTTGCCCCGCAAATTTCATAAGAAATACGACTAAGGGTTAACATTTTCACCTTCCCAAGTAGTGCCATAGCGCACACGAAGGCACCCTGTTAGAGCGGAGGAAATACGATCTCCGATGGGATCGAATCATCAAACGAAGTGACCGTTGTTGTGAACGCTCGGATCGACCCATGCGAGGTTCGGTTAGTTGCACCGGTTTCCGCATCCCTCCGGATGTACGCGCGCGCGACACTTGGACCTGGGAATGACGACACGGTTCGTTTGTTCAATCGAACCGCTTCGGGCGTCAGGCATCGGATACCGGTGGGATAGCGGTTGCAATTGCAATCGCACCTATGACCGTCCCCACTGCTTAGACGCCAAGCATGCTGCCGAGCATCGGCCACTCTGTACGAAGAAAGAAATAGAAAGCGCGTCCTGCGGCTTTGGCGGTCAAAGAACGGTGGAAAAACGCGGTGGATTGTGGGAAACGTCCCATGATGCACCGCGGTGACGCGCGCGTTGCGTTATGAGACGTTTTCCATAATGCACCGCGCTGGAGGGAGGAGGAGGGGAGGAGGAGGAGGAGGAGGAGGAGAGATATGAGGAGGAGGAGCAGAAGAGGGAGGAGGCGGAGAGGAGGAAGAGGGGGAGGAGGCGAGGTGCACGGGAGGAATAGATGACGAGGGAGGAGGAGAGGGTACGGATGAGGAGGGCCACACCGTTCCCTCCGTACCCTCCCCTCCTCCTCCTCCTCAAGAGCGGCTCTCTAATTCGGCATTACAGGAAATTGTAAACGTCTTTCATTTTTTTTTTAAGGCAAAAGTTTTCTATGTCTCATTACGGGAAAAGGCGGCGTCGGCGTTGTGCCCGAAAGATGGCCATAAAAATAAGTCATCAAGCACGCGCCGCTCAAGGTCAAAGCGGACGCTCCTCAGAAATAAAACGCAATGGAAAGCACAGCCAGCGCAGATGCTTCGTCACGGAAGCACGTGAAGCCGGCGGGGGCGCCGCGCCTGCGCAGTGTGGGAGCGTGACGTCACCGCCGGAGCGCCGTGTGCAAAAGGAAAGACGTTGGCGCGCTGCCTCCGGCTTTGACGGTGCGGTAACAAAGCTGGTGAGCGCTCCCGTCAGCACGCGCTCAGCGCGAGGGTCAGCGCTAAGCCTGTAGCGCTCCGCTGCTTGTGTGAACAGGCCTTTATACCCTTTCGCGTTCCTACACGTAAACAATACTAAATGTTTTCGCCGCTTTTTTTTTTTTTGGAGTGGGGGGGGGGGGTGATGGTTGGATCTACACGGATTGTAGCGTGGGCTGCAGTTGCACTTGCTTGAGAGTTTTAATATATCGTTCCAATGGCATCGATAACGCTACCCGATAACAATGCGGTCCATGCGCAAAGGCGCCTGCGGGAGTATGCCAGTTATCCGAGGTATCGGAACGGTCTTCTAAAACTCCCAAATATATGAAACGGAGAATATAGAAAACTCGAAATAAGAATCTATGCGTCGACCCTTTCTCGTTTAAACCCGTAACCAAACATCGCCCCACGCCCTTTTTCTTTTTTTTTAGATAATTTTGAAAAAAAAAAAGTTTGTGCCACGATGTTTGGACGCTATTTTAATAGGACGAAATATCACGGGTACAGTCGTAACTTTAATAAGCCTCATGTAGGTTTTGCTTTCGATGACGACTGGGTATTTTGCGACACAAGAAAAACTTAAAATTAAATCCGTATTTCTGTTTGTAGCGGTTAAAAGTAACCATTTTCAAGTTACGATGATTATGTTATAGAAGGCTACAAGCTATAGCGATAGACGAGCTGGTTCGAGTACTTAGGGTAACCTTTCACTAATTATTTCCGTTGGAACACACATATCGGTAGCGCGTCATGGAAAGTCAACACGACATTGTAACTCAGTTTCTCCAATGAAATTTAAAAACAAAAAAGCAGCTTTTTTAAAGCTATATTACTTTCTGCGAGTCTATTTATGGTCATAACTCGATCTATAGCCTCTAAATATATGTCAAAAAAATTACATTCATGCGTTTTTTTGTTGTTGTTGTTTTAGGATGCTGAGAGCCCATGGATTGGTTTATGACCATAAATGAGACTATCGCAAAATATGGTTTAGTGCCCTTGGTAAGACTAAAGTCCCTCGATGCTGCTTCTAACAAGCAACGGCAACCAATACAAATGACGAAATACATTCCGCTGAAACAAAATGGCGTCATCCAGTTCAGTCTTCTGCTGTGCGCCGCCGTTCGCTTCCTAAAACCTTCATCCTCACGCAGTCGGCGTTTCAAAGAATGTCGCTACTTGTAGGAAGCCCTCATCTAGGAACTTTAGGTAAGACACGTTATGGAATGATCCCAAACAGCGCGGGACTCACAGTTACCTCCATTTACACTAGAGTTTCCGAAAGCTCCAGAAACGCAGAGCGCTTTGAGCCCCGAGCTTCTTCTTTTCAGCCCACGGCCAATGGGACCGCGGGCATCAGGGGATAAGGGCACCGAAGAACCAATCGCGAATCCACAAGCGAGAACATGGATGCATGAGCCGCACCTCTCCGCTCCTTCAACTATGTGCGTGACTCTACACTCTTTTTCGTCCTTGCGATGTACCGCAGAAAAAGCTACAAGCGCGACGCCTCGCTCAGGGCCAGATTTCGGCGTGTGCACAAGCTCTCGTGCATTAAGAGCAGCTTGCCAACACTATGAGCTCGCGCTTCTATCCTTCGCTGCGGGACAACATAGGTGAAATGGAGATATAGTTGAGGGAGGAGAGAGAGAGGGGGAGAGAGAGCTATGCTAGCGGCGTTTTCTAATCGAGAAACCGAGACATCGTCGAATTGCCGTTAATAGTGCGCAAGCGAACTTACTTTTTTGTTCCCCACTGGTGCAGGTAGTGTCCCTAGCGGCATGCCTAGCCTCCAGAGCAACGGACGCCCGCAACAACAGGTCTCCGCCCAAGAAGCACAGACGCATCCTGTGAGTATATAATGCAAGAAAGAACACCTCGCTCATTGCACGCCAGGGTTCTTGAAAAGGGCCCGCTCCAAGTGGAGGAGTTACTGCTAGTGACTCCAACAGGAACGCGTTGTATATTAGAGCACCACCGACTCGCATAGGAGTCCGGCTGTGCTCCGACTTGTGGTAAAACGAAGTTACGGACTTCAGTTAAAACAACCGCCTTCAGCGCGGCATACCACATCGTGTCTACTGGGCTATGAAAGGCGTTTTGAGCGCGCGCATTTTGGCTCTCTGCCGCAAAATATCGAGCGCCTGGTACACGCCCACAGCTAAGTGACTCGGCAGTTTGCGCCCAACACGTTTAGCGCTGGAAAGGTGTAGAATGCCGGATAAATTAAAATGGACCCGTAACTAAAGCAGATTTTTGTTTTTTCCTCGTACAACTGAAGAATGGAATTCTCTTCCTTGTTCGGTTATTTCATCTTCGGATTTTGGTTCATTAGAACAGTTATTGTAGTTGTGTTTTTGTATTTCGATGTGTTTTGGTGTTTTTATATTTAGCGCTTACACGCTTCGGTATTGTGTTTCTTGGCTAGCTACTTGTTTTGCTGTATCGTACCGCCTCTTTCATATTTTTTGCCGATTTGCATGCCTCATTTCTTGTATCGTTGTTTTGTTTTTTGTACGGGTTCTTGAGTTTGTACCCTGCCCATCCTGCTTGGACCACGTGTGGTCTGCAGTATTTAATAAATACAAAAAAAGTGTACGGTATTGAATACGAGTAATTAAATTACTTGTATTCACGAAATCGACGCCCTGCACGAAGCAATCTATCAAAGGCGTATTTCACAGGTTCGTTGTTGTTGTTTTTTCGGTGTGTGTTTTTTTTTTCTTGAAAAATTACAAAACGTGGCTCCATTTCTGCAAAAAAAAAAAATAGGGCCAAAAAATTTGGTAGGGTCAACAGCGGGCGGAGACCAGACGACTGAGTCGAGCGGCGAAGCGCGTTTGGCGCACGTATTGATAGATGGCGCTACCTCCTTATCGAGACTGCTCGCGACGACCGTAACTTACTAAAATGAAGATAACGGTTCTGCAGTGCTTGCCTTTGGTTTTAAACATAAAGGCGGACAATAAAAAAAAAACATTAAGTTAAAAAAAGATGCGGTCAACGAAAGCAAGCCTTGAAGCTAAAGAAAACTTTCAGCCGTTCCCCTCTGGTGAAGAAGGAAGACCAGCGGAGCTGTTGCAATGGAGAAGTAATGGCCGGCCACAAGTCGGCAAGCCAGAGTGGAGAAGGCTGCCGCCATCTGTAAGCAGGCGACGGCGGCACCCAAATACGGTAGGCCTCCCACCGTCACTCATAGATGGCGCTAGGAAATGATCCAGAATTCGGTGTCTTCATTTCTTTTTTGCGGGGAATACGATTCTGGGGAAACTAGCCCTTAACAGCTCCGCTGTAAAAAAAAATGCGGTTGCCCGGTTGGATAACGACGGCGTTTTCTGTGGGCCTTTTCGCGCTTACTTCGCCCTCGACCGCCAAGTAGGCATATCCGGTATGGGCGATGAAAAAAATATTAAAACGTTTCAATGTGCAAGTAGTAAAAAAATAGAGGAAAGAGAAAACGAGAATGAGTATTTGGGCGGTTACGCTTTTTCTCTACATGCATTTTATTGGCGTGGCGAGAGGCAAAACAATATTTTCGCCCTTGCTGGAAGTGGCGACAATTCCAAGATGGCGGCCGCGCCCTTGAAGAAGGGTGTCGCTGCTTTCTTTCGCCTGGTCAGGCTGCACCTTCCGACGCGGCTCCGGCGCCATCTATCAATACGCCGCGTTAAACGCGCGCCGCCGCTTGACTTGGTCGTCTACGGCGCCGTCTGCCGTTGACCCTAACGCAGAGTGTTTGTGGCTCCTCTTAACACTTTTACGAGAAAGGGAGCTACGCTTTGTAATTTTACAGGAAAAAACCGACCTGCAAAATACACCTCCGAGCGAAAAGTTTAGACCGCCCTTCGTGCAGGCGCCGATTTTTACGGTCCATTTTTAGATCGAGCCTGGTGACTTCAGGCACCTTATATTAGGAAAGAAATTCCGAGATGAATCCGATTACTTTTTGAAGTACTTGTGACCGTTGCTGTTTGTTTGCTTCCCCTTTTTAGTGACGTCCTTTGTTCGTACAGGTTTCCTACCAAGGAATTCTCGAACCAGGTATCTGACAGGAGGATGGTTTATCAAAGTTGGCGGATTGAGATAATTGGTTCATATTATGCACGGTAGTTCTAAGCCAATAACAGACAGTACAAAATACCCGTTTTCACACCGGTAGATAACTCTGTCGTTTTGAACATCTGAAGTAATCGAAAAAAGCCACGATTAATTTTTTTCAGGTAAGGGCCAATTACTTTTCTTTTCAAGTGGTTGAGTGAACATTTTTTTAACCAACAGTGAATCTAAACAATTTTTTTTTTGAGTGACATGTATGAATAGAAGCAGGTCTCGAAGGCGAGCAATAAACTCCACTGCCGATACATCATACAAAAGAGAGTCTGCAAGACAATTGCTGCGTTCGATTTGCCTCCACCGGTGCAGAAAAGTGTAGGGCAGTGCACTTCCGGCTATGTGTATTGAGACAGGACCGGAAGTACAGCGCCCTGCGCCTTCTTTCTGCCTCCCCGGCAGGTGGAGGTTAATCAAACGCAGCCACTGCCCGAAGCGTGTTTCTTCCCCTTGGACGACAGTTATCTCACATTTGCCATAAGAGAACTCTCTGCAGGCATGATCAAAACATACATATGTACAAAAAAAACTTAATTTGAAAGTGCTAGATCTTTGCCTACCTATATACCGACAAAGCCTACCTGGCAGATCGCCACGAGAAGCGGCCGCCGAAATGGAAAAGGTGGAGCGGCCAGACGACTGCATGAGAGAAGAGCCACGTGACTGGCAGCGCCCGCTGCGGCGAGACGCCGAAACACACTTCTCCCGAGCGAACAAGTGTGTTTCGGGTCCTGAACGCTGCAAAAGCTGTGCGCTGACGTCCAAGTTCCCCGAGGAATGGCTCTTTGATGCTCTGTGCTACCACGAGATCCTCGCGCTCCGAATCTGCGACGGGGCACTATATGGTTCCATCGTCGAACTGCCAGGCTACTGCGAGTATGAGAGCGAGTCTTGTACACGTTACTAAATAAAAGTAATCGATTACAATTACTATTACTCTGGCTAAAAAGTATTCGATTAGATTACTTGATTACTCGACAGCAAAAGTAAATGGACATTACTTTAAAAAGTAATCGTTACTTTTCGGATTACTTTATTGTGTGAAGACTTACATCTTTAGTGCTCATAACATGGAACTACTTCCCTGCCTCGAGTACCTTACTTGTCCACCACAGAGACTACGTAGGGGAAATACGGAATCTTGACGTGTATGTTGAACTTCAGGCTTCGTTATATTTTACATCCGCTTTAGACA
>JAZHYW010048477.1:0-46707 GCA_037355805.1 Ixodes ricinus
GTCCCAACTCCGCTGCGTAACGCCGAACCCCGAACCCCTCAAGCGGGTTCGTCACCGCGACGCTTGCTATGCACATAGAGCCAGTGATTTCCCTACACCCCCCCCCCCTACACACACACACACTAACACCCCCCTAAAAATATAGACACGCCCCCTAATTTCAATTCCTAGGAAAACCCCTGCTGGGAGCGCAAGTCAAACGCCAGACACGTTCACACAGTGAATACCTTTATTCTAACAACAGTATACTACTATACGCTTGACGGACGCCGTCGAAGTCGGAATCGTCCGACGTCGAACGGCCGGTCTGAAAACGGGCCATCCAATCGCCGAATATCTGGTCGCGTTCCCCCAAAACATTCCCCCCCTCCCCTACATACTGACAAAGCCTAGCAGATCGCCACGAGAAGCGGCCGCCGAAACGGAAAAGGGTGGTGCGGCAGACAACGGATGAGAGAAGAGCCACGTGACCTGCGCCCCGCTGCGGCGAGACGCCGAAACACACTTCTCCCGAGCGAACGAGTGCGTTTCGAGCCCTCACCGCTGCAAAAGCTGCGGGCTTACGCACAGGTTCCCCGAGAAACGGCTCTTTGATGCTCTCTGCAACCAGATCCTCGCGCTCCAAATCTGCGACCGGGCACTATATATGACTCCGTCGTCCAACTGCCAGGCTTTGTGAGTATAGAGGAGGCTATGGTTTAGCCGGTGATATATCATACTCGAAAAAAGACAAGCGCCGTGATGATTCGTTATTGACGTCACTGGATTTACCCAGCAGATCGTAGGGTCGGCTCCAGTCTGACCTAAAGCGAAACAGTGTATAGACCCGCGTGCGTCCTCACTTCCATTTATCCGAAACGGAGTCCACAGATTGTGTACGCGCGTCGTCTACAAAACAATGCGGGAACGATTAGGCTAAAAATAAAACGTGGCGACAGGACGGCGGCGTCGCAAGTCGGCGGTGCCAACGCGGGACACAACACCTTTAGAGATAATCAAAAGCGCTCGGACGCTGACGCCAGAGTCGTTCTTTTGTCTGCTGACCGGACAACAAAGGGGCGCTTTTAACGATCTCAGAAAAACAACCATTTGTCATGCTCCGCCTGTAAACAAGTCGCCGGCAGGACTATAAGCCTATTTTTGTACGCCGCCGTGCAGCACAAAACGGCCGATTGTTTTGGGGCGCTGTTAACCGCGATCTATATGGTTTTCATTGTGTTCATTTTAAAGTCCCGCACACGTGAGCGTAGCTCGTTTTCGCCGTCCTACATTCCAGCGTAAACCTAAATACAGCCGAGGTGCAATGCGTGACGTCTTTCGAAAGTCAGGTCACGTGGGAAGTGACGTGGATGAGCCCGTTTTTGATTGGCTGCAGCTCATCCGATCGCATCCGATCGCACACCGCAGAGGCATATTCGCCTTAACAGAAAACGGCAATCGTTTGTTTGTGCTAACAGAGTTGCGCTATGTAAGGCATATAAAACAAAGCAATAAACAAAACAAAAACAAACTTGAGGTGGACGAACACAGCGGCCGGAAGAAATTTAGAAAAAGGTGACTCTTATCATTTAGGATCAGCAAAAAAAAAAAAAAAATACAAGAGGCAGTGATAAATTGCAAGATTGTGAAACCTATTTCAACTAAACATATGACAGGTATACACATACGCACAGAAGGAACAAAGCAAATTAACCGCGGGAAACTACAGAAAACGAATCAACGCAAGTAATTCGGGATTCACGGTGACTCCGCGAGGCAAAAGCGCCGTCCTACGGATACCCAGGTGGCGGGTTCGAATCCCGGCCGAGGTTCCCGCAATCTGACGGAGGCTTATTGCGGAGAAGGCGACGCGTAACCGAGATTTCGGTTGCGGGTGAAAAATGAATCCCTCAGTCCTCCACTGGGGAGTTCCAGGTGCCCTTTGTTGGTAATCAAATTTATATTTGACTTTACAAGTTGACTGGGGTTGAGAAATGGGCTAGTTGGTAGTCACGAGAGCGAATTCAGGCGCACGAGACGAGGACGAGAAAGGGACACAAACAAGGAGCTACTTACAACTGAAGCTTGATTTGTGTTGGCATCCGGTAGAAATACTACCGCCGCGCCAACCAAACGGGCCAGAGAGGACGCTTAATAATCATAAAGACATCATCACTCGACAGATCTTAGAGGCGCGTGAAATTGGAAGATTAGGGCCACAGTGTCTTTAGCGCACACCCACTCTTGTTGTCGGACAAGGAACCTGTACACGTATATTTTAGCCTTTTAGTTGGTGTGTTGTTTATCTTCCCTGGCTCGTTTTTGTTAGCGTCGTATAGTATTTATGCCGTATTCCAACATGAATAAATCTTCCGTCGTAAGCAGCATTGTGTTTGTGTCCCTTTCTTGTCCTCGTCTTTTGCGCTGAATCTTCTGTTTCGCGAGTCCTTCATTCGGACGCTTTTGCCGACTCACGCTCGCGTACAAACGCACGTTTTTGCAAACTCGCGCTTGTTTGTCAACAGAGAGCGTTGTATAAAGGCCGGAGCGCGAGGACCAATTAAGTGACGCAGTTCGACTAATAATCCATCACGATTATGACAACGGAGTATGAACGCTCCTGTCGTACACGGTTCTCCTTCCAGTTATCCAAAAGCAGGGAAAAAAAACAACAAATTTCCACAAACTCTCCGAGCAACTGTCCCTAATTTCACCCGAGTTAATCCCCTCACGTTATCCAAGTCCGAACATTATAATAATACCTACATATGCGCGCACACATAAATGAACGTCCCGCCTTCCGTCCTGGCAATCATAGTAGAGCGCCCCGTTTGGAATGGTCGACAAATTTCGGTGACGTTTCAAACAGTCCCGTAGGTTATTTCGTCGCAGGCTTATTCGCCTTACACTCTCCCCTAGTGAACGAAAGCAGTTCGTTCGTTAGCTTGCTGGACTAAATCCCACCGAATGCCAAACGTCAAGTGGTGCGCTTTAGATATGTACAGAGTTCGAAGCTGGGTGACACCCGTTAATTATCGACTCGGAAAAGGACGTTTATTGGCTACCGTCACCTCGTGTTTCTTGTGGACCGAGCGAACTCATATACAGACTTGCCTCGTTAATAGGAACCCTTTTAATGTGAATACCTATGCGACGTACACTAAAGCAACTATCTGGCATCACGGCACTGAGGTGGCGCTGCGGTCGGCGTTGCGCATGCGCAGGTGGTTTCTCTCACGCGAATTCCTATCCTGTTGCTATAGCGCCTGTCCTGTTGTCTTTGTGTGTTTCTTTCCGTTTTGTTCGCGTTTTCTAAAACCTTTCAATTAGTATGGACAAACTTGCTCAAACCAATTTTTAATGCAATTATTACAAACAACTCACACTGTGATTTTTTTTTTCTTTTAGAGGATGAGGGGAAGGGGAGGGCTGTGCATAATTACCGAAACATGACTGTCACACGGTTGAATGCCGCGTACACTTTCGTTTCTGCGTATAAACAAACACGCATCCAGTCAGTCGGCTCCGTGCGCTAGAACCACGTGACAGTTTTAGACGAATCGAAAAACCAACCCGAAAATGAAAATGGAAAATAGTACGGTAGGCCGTACCGGCGGAGACCCAGCCGCAGTGAGGTACGTGAAGTGTCTTGCGCGTGCTGCAGAGGGTGTGTATGGGCACAGAAATGACGCAAACACGCAACTTACATTTATTCGCGCGTTACAAAGCTTACATGCCTAACTTATATTACAGCTAGTGGGGGCCTCTTACGCTCTAATCGTGCGTGCTCGCTTCCTATTCCTTTCCTATGGAGATGGACACGTGATCCGCCGTGGTCAAAGGTGTGGCCGAGGATTGCCATCCCACTGTCTTGCTGCCCGAGTCTCTTCGCGTCATTTCTGGACCCTATACGTGTCGAACGCGGGGGCGCCATAGCCGAGCGATAACCGCCAAATATCTGCAACAAATTACACACTTTTAGCCTTAAGCTCCCGATGAGCTCCGGCGGGTTCGATGGATTATACCTACCATGGCAGAGTGAGCACTCCCAAACACGATCCCTCCCGCTCGGATCGACAAACGTATACTGCCGAGCGGTGACGGGGTAACGCCCCACGCGAGGTTAAATTTGGCTCCGATTGCGCCATCCGTGGCGCGACAACGGCGCCATCTGCGCACAGCGACACATGCGTGATCGAGTAATGACTTCATTCCCTCTACACAACGATACCAAAGTAAGTTGCGCGGATAGTACCGTTGCGAAGTTAAAAGCCATATCAATCTCTTTATGTTCTCGCATGCGGTTTTAACAAACGACCCCAGTGACAAAAAAAAATGTCGCGTTAAAAAACATAAACATTTTAATGAAAAACCCGAGACTGAGGTATTGACAGACGACGACACGGAAGAGAAGGAGAACGTCTCAAATTAATTGATTACGACAATTAAAACTTGTAAAGTTTAGAGGGCTCCAGTTGTTTTCAGGTAGAATGCAAATGGGGAATTCTTTATATCTGTATATACATATACATATACATATATATATATATACATATATATATATATATATATATATATATATATATATATATATATGTATGTATATATATATATATATATATAAAGAGAGAGAGAGAGAGAGAGAGGGCACGCAGATCGGCCTAGCGGAGACGCTGTTCAGCGAGCAGCTTGCGCTCATTTTTTTTACATATTATTTTGCATATACGTGTTCAATTTTTTTAATTAAAACATTTATTACAAATATCGTAAAAGGAACACTTATGCAGTTTGTGCGGGTGAGTTATACGTCCAGGACATTAAATAGGCGGCTAATCTTCACGATAAGTCGAATAATTACCTAAACTTTCTTCATTAACTTTTTAATTAGTGAAAATATACCTATATGGTTTCAATTAGAAACTCGCTGAGCGTCATCAAAAACCGAAAAATCAGGTAATTCTTACGGAGATTTCAAGCACGTGAAACGCGGAGCTGCGCCAAAGTTACCTCATGGCACGTGCAGCAGGCGCAAAGTTAGCGGTAGGGAGACGCGAACGATTAGGTTATCATACGCGTTTCCCCACCGTAATATCTTTTTTTTTTAATATTACCCAGTACATTTTTAGTTGTTATTGAAGATTTATATATGGTCTGAGAAGCTCTATACTTACAACAGAACATTAAAAACGTGACGTCAGATGTTGTAAGGGCTCGATGGTGTGACGTCATGTGACGTCACCCGACTGGAAAACCTCAATGGTGGTTTTGGCATCGCCTTCATTTGACGATCTTGAAGTTAGGAGATAATAAATAGCATGCCGGGAGGAGCAAAGCCTGGGTATTCCGAAAAATTGTGTTGCAGGAAGACCTGGAAGAAACTGAAGCGGTTTTGTATTGAGAAGAAAAGAAACACTTAAATCGTCTTTATTTGGCTTACAGGATTACGAATATCAAAATTATATTTGTGACAAAATACGCCAAGTAGCCACAACAGCGCTTTCAAAATAGCACGGAAGGCCCCCACCTCCCCGCCGCGTTCCGGGCAAGGAGGAAATCATGACGTATCATACAGGAGGAACTCAGCCTGTGTTACGTCACGGCGCGGTGGTGAAGGCGCACTTCCGGTCTGAAGCTGTGGGCGGAAGCCACCAGAAGTCACCATGCGGGACGTGCATTCCTGTGTTGTTTCGAAAGGAACCAGACAAAAACCTGCCTTCTCGTCAAAACGCCGCGACTGGGGTTGTACCAAAAACGTCGGGAAAGGTTCGAGCATCAGCTTTCATGTGTTTTTACTCTGCTAGGTTCGTCCGAGGACGTGGACATGTGCTGTGAAAAGGGAAAACTAGGGTGCCTACATGTTTCCGCCGCTCCGCTGTTTAGGGTGGCGACAACGTTTGTGATACCTGTTGCCGACAAACCAGTGTTGCCTACCTCGTTACCATGGCAACCTCGGCTGTTTTCGTCCACCATTTTGTCACACTCGCCGGTCGTGCCGCTAATCCTCGTTAGGGCTAACCCGGCTAGGGAGCGCCCACCGCTCTCATTCCGACGGCGAGGTTTCGGCGTGCGATGCCGGTCTGTTGCGTTCCATCTTGTCGCGGGAACTCGCGTTTCGACAAAAGCAACGCACACTTCCTGCTCGCAACTTCAAAATATGAAATACCTGAATAAAGAGAGCTACAGCCACCACGACCGCCATCCCGCTGAGCCTCCGACTCCTCGTATGAACGGAAACGGATGTGGCCTCACAGTGTTGCCGGGCTTTCTAGACTACAGAAACTCAACGTTGTTTACGTTTAGCGAAATAAGAAGTGGGAAAAAATGGCGGTGGGAGAGGGTCTGGGAAAGGGTAACAAGAAGTTGGCGCCACCCTAAAGCGGAGCGGAAACATGTAGGCACCCTAGGTTTGCCTGTAGTATACACGAGAACTCATCTCTGTGACGTCACGGCGCGGTGGTGGCGCGTCGGTCGCACTTCCGGTCTGGGGCTGTGGGCAGAAGTCCCCATGCCAGACGTGTATTCCTGCGTTGTTTTGAAAGGAACCAGACAAAAACCTGCCTTCTCGTCAAAACGCCGCGACTGGGGCCGTACCAAAAGTGTCGAGAAAGGTTTGAAGGTCAGTTTTCACGTGCCTCGGTTCGTCCGAGAATCCGGATATGTGCCGTGAAAAGGGAAAAGCAGACGCCGTCGGACAACGATTGCTTGGGCGGGAAGCACTTTGGGTTGAATTCACGGATACTTGTGGTCATCAGATTTATTTGTTTTGTTCCAACATGAACGCCAGAAAACCGTCAAGTTGTGCGAACCACCTGCGGACTACGTTCAGTGCGTCTTCAAGTTCAAACGGCCGCCTGATTGTTCGAACTGTCGTCTGCTCTTTCAAACGTTTCTGCTTGTCGTCTGCTCATTTAGACGACGGCGGTCCGTAGACCAAATGTTGGCCCGGTACTTGCGATAAGAAGTAAGTGCAGGCCTCAAAAGACTATTAAGTTTGAAGGTTGGGTAAGCAGGCTCGATGAAAACAGTAGATACAAGGAGATGTTCATCATTGTTACCAGTGACCATCACCGACTTGTTATGCCTAATTCAGTTGGTCCGATCCTGCTTGCGATTTTCAGTATTGACGTCGACCATCTCAGCTACGGTTCACGCTTTTGCAGCCCGAGCGGCGTCGCGACTGAAAATTCCGAGCGAAATCTCATCATGCGAATCAGGCTTTAGCGTACATTCTGCGGCGTCCACGCGGAATGAATCGCCACATGTCACATTATTCACGCGAAGTTTTGCGGTGTAACGAGCCTCGGTAATTTCGCTGACGCCGCTCAAGACTAGTCAGACATCGCCAGGAAGACGTAGAACCAACAATTCGAACGCGAAAAGGGCAGGGGGACTCACACTGACGCCGACAACATCGCATTTCAATGGTGTGTTTATGGGCGATGGCGAGCTTCTTGCCCACACCCCTATCGCGCATGCGCGGCGCCGGTGGCGTCCGCTAGGGGCGCTCCGGGCGCTCCGGTTTGTTTGTAAACATGAGTAAGACCTTTTCAGCCTCCGTCGCATGGGCGCTGCCATCTTGGAATCACGTGACGTGGCCGCCATAAGGTGGCTTCAACTCGTCGCTCCCCTCTCCCCTCCGCGCCTTGCCGAAGGCGTTGCATTCGCGCTTTTCGTCACTTTTCTCCGCGTTTCTTGCCTTCTTGTAAATCGCTGCCCGATGCTTACATTTACAACTTAATTGCATGCCATCATAATGTGCACGACGACATCTGCAGTTAATTTTGTAACAAATGTGTGCTATTTTAACCGCCGGCGTACCGGATACGTGTGAGAAGAGAGGAGGTACAAGAATCAGCGTCAGCCCTGGCGCATATTGAGCCCAATTATTTATGACAACTGAAGTTTGCTCAGTGATAGTGGCGGAATATTCTACATAAGTGTAGTGCAATGTATATGTATAACCGCGCATTTAGTATCTTAAGGAATGTGACCAAAGTACTCAGCATATGAAGCTATCTGTGTTTCCTGAAAGTCTCCTGCCTTGCCTTCATAACAAACTTAAAATAGTTGTTTTTGATTATATAGGATATACAAGATATATAGGTAACGAACATTTAACTCACATTTTATCTGATGCTCGGGATAATGGTAACATCCACATCAGGCGATTTGTTTGTTCACGACATTTGCTAGACTTTCTTAATGGTTCTTGTAATATAAGTGTTTGCTTGATTTATTTATGAATTTAGAGAAACTGTACACCATGTTCGATCCCATATCTGCAGTCATTATAGGGTGTTGACATTTTTTTAACACAAAATATTATTTATTTATTTTATTTATTTTAACACAAAGACCCCTGTGAAAAAAAAAAAAGAAATCGGTCACAGGCAGCTTGAGAGTGCCTAGGGCTCACATTATGTTAAGCCGAAAAGAAGCCATCTATATAGAAATCACCCGATTTCCGCGTTGTTGACTCTAGATCGCATCAGTTTCAATGGAGATCTGGGTTCATGAAGTCCTGCCTAGCATTCGACTTCAGCCAAACGTACGGGAGATCACTTCTCTCGGATCCTTTAATTTTATTTGGCAAAGTTTATACAAAGACGACATTTCAGACTTCAACTGAGGGGCCTGTCACTTATCTAATGTGCCAAGCACGTCGTAATCAAATGTTAGTAAAACAAATAGCTAATTTTTGTAACGCCAACGTTGTGAAATGCTGTCAATAAGTACTTTAGCAGGGTCAATAGCTAAAGGAATTTTCCATGCGACCTAGGACAGACTATCGAAGTATTTCTCGAGAACTTAATTTTGTTTAAAGAGAACAGCTAGAGACAATATCCCTTATTTCTTAGAGTATCTGCGTTATTATAGGATACATTTCGAGTCTCTAAAGTTCACAAAACGTTGGTGTCCGCGAAAATCAGACAGTGAGCAGTGAACTGGCGACTTCATGTGTTTTTCGCGATTCAGGAGGTTTTTAATCAGGTTGTGGACCTGCATTTTTACTATATACATCAACTCACAAGTCTCTTTATTAGTTCATTTTTATGGAAACTAGGGTCAGTGGGTACGGCCGTAGACGATTAAAATCATCGTTGTGCATCATAGTCGTTTCACCGCCGAACCTGATCGAAATTAACGACGAACATGACCAAATGCATCGTAAAGTGTTTGTAAGAAAGTCCGTGAATATGACCCGAAACCACCTCGTGGTTCTCAAATTGGCTCAGTACCACAGTTTTATCAGTTGTGTAGCTATAACCGGCATATTTGTGTCACAAAATTATGCGAAACTGACATAACACATAAACACAGCCACGAGCGCGCTGAAACCGAAACCAATCAAATTGAAGCCACCCAATGGCGGCGAGTGCGTCAGCGCCCTCTATCCGCCGGTCGGGTAACTACTGAGATGAAAAGGTCTATACAGATATCTGAACATTTCCCGCGCTTTCCGCAAAGCCTTACCCGAGCAGTCAACAGCCCTGCACGCGTTCCCTCACAAGCGGCCCGCACAAGAGAGTTGAAACTTCTGGATATGACGTCACAGGCAGCGGTTGGTATTCCGGTTTTTCTCGCGTCTTTTGATAAGTTCCGCTAAAATGCTTGTGATACTCAAATTAACTGGCAAATAATACGCTAGAATGCACCTCTAACTCTTTTCTTTTGTTTTCAATAACCTATACAGCTTGCTTTAAAACTGTCAGGGACGATGGTCAACTGCGCGCATGGAGGCGAGATCGTTTATGCCTGACCTATAAATCAGAAGTACAAAGAAATCTTCATGCCCTTAGTGAATTGGCGTCTCTCTCGCCAAGAGTAGCAACATATCCTACTCGAAACACGGAAATTTGGACGCTCCCTATTTGCAAAACTAACTACGGTGAACAAATGTTAAAATATGCACTTCCTCGACTGCTTAATTGTCTTGTTACTCATAATATTGATCTTCCCACAACATCTGCGAAAAATCTCCGAGCATTACTTTCTTTTTCAAATGTGATTGCTTAGTTGTCATGTTTCATAACCTTAATTTTTACTAAATTGAATAATGCTGTGCTTGCATGTACTTTGTTTTTGTTTGCCTCTTATATAGTCGTACCTTTTTTGCAATATTGTCCTGTTCTTATCTCCGAACTTGTTATCTTTTCTCTTGGTTTTCTTCTTTTTTGAATTAGTTGTGCCACTGCTGCCATGTGTAAGGAGGGGGGCCGAGGGCCCGTCAAGCTGCATGATGCAGCTTTTTTCCTCGGTCTCCCTCCGTCATTTGTGTTTTGACGGAAAATAAACATTATTATTATTATTATTATATCACTGCAGGACCATTTACGAAACGTTTGCCGCGCACTCTGGTGAGCGCCGCAAAAAGCTTCCATCGAACCGATCTCGAGATGCGCCGATCTCTTTACGCCGATAAAAAGATCCGGGAGGTGTCACTCTAACCAGCGAGCTTCGCATCGTCCGCGTATAGTGTCCGAAGGTGCGCGCTACACAAAGGCGGCAAGCACCGTGGGAAACGGGGGGCGGAGTCAACGCCGCCAATTCGGTCATCCCACGCCGTCTGAAGAGCAAACACTGGCGCATAACTGCGCTCCCACCTGCGTGCACCTTTTGTGTATGCGCACGACGCATGTCCGGTAGCCCGCAGGTATACGCTATATTGTGCTGCTCCGCGAGATAGCTAGAGATTATAAACAAACGAGAAAAGGGGAAGGAAGAGGGAGGTGGTCAGGCTTATGAGAGGGAAATTATACGGACAAGGCCGCGGGAAGATGTAGACTCTATTCCGTTTCACGCTTCTAAATAACAAATTAAAATGTTCGTTTCTTTTTGTTGTTTTTTGTGTTTTGTGTTTTTTTTTTGTTTTTTAAGGAGAATAATTGTATGGATCAGTTGTCCGATTATTGTTGATAGTTCAAATGCAGAAAAAGTTCGCCACAAATTTGAAAATTGCGCCCTCGTGAATTTATTGAATGGGTCAAAACAGCGCAAAAAGGCGAAGCACCAGTAAAAGGAAACAGACGAAGGACCAGTAAAAGGAAGCTTCGTCTTTTTGCGCTGTTCTAACCCATTCAATACGACCATCAACCAACTCGCCCAACTTTACACCTTGCCGTGAATATATTTTGTTACCGATGAACTTAATCCTTGTTAGGTGATTTTATAACGTGAAACGTTCTTTGGCTAGTTGCTCCGGATGGCATTATGGGACGCCAGCGACGTCCCACAATGCAACGCGCGCAGTGTTGCATTATGGGACGTCACAGACCTACACGCCAATTCAGTTTCTGCGCTAAATTTAGCGGGGAAATGGACGTCACGTGACCTAATGTTTACACGTGATTCTAGAACGTTTCTCGTCTGCCACACCATGCGGAGAGCAAATCGTATGCTTCCTGCGCAGACGTTGCGGTGACGTCATTACGTTGCCGAGCTCTGATTGGCTCCGATTGAGGATAGTGGGTGGACCTCAATGCTAGGTACCTTGAGGTATACCCCCTATTTTTTTTTTTCGATCAGCCAATAAGGGCTTTGAGTTCTGACAGCATTGCAACCCCTGTACAATAAGCAGACGAATTTGAGCTCTGCATTGCCCAGCAACTTGCCACACAATTTATATTTTTATGCCTCGTTGTATTTCTGTTCCTAAGGTATTTTTCCGTGTGGGTGTCTTTTTTTCTTGAAATAACGGTTACTGCGCAGGTGAGCTCGTAAACGATGATAGTGAAAAAAAACATTAAGACTAGGGACAAACATTGGACAACACAATACCGTCTCAAATGACACGGTGTTGCGTCGTACTGTCTATTTTTTGTCCCTTTAGTCCCAAGGTTTCCCCTTCTTTCACTACGACGTTTACTACCGTATTTTCCGGGCTATAGTGCGAGGACTATACATGTTTAAAAATTGAAATTTTAGTGCGGACTATAGAGGCATTTTGTTTTTTAAGATCGTTCATTATGACGAGAAGTAACGGATTTTGTGAATGAAAGAGTACGTTAATGATGATTTTTGTATAATACAAGCTTCCTTGTGAGCTAAAAGAGCAGTCATTTGCCAATATGTGCCGTGTACAAGAAGATTTTCGTGTCGAGTAAGCACCAGGGGCGGACTATGCACAGCGTGTGGACTATCTAAGCAAAAACGTTTTTTTCGGCCTAAATTGGTTCTTGCGGACTATACACCGGGTGCGGACTATAGCCCGGAAAATACGGTATGTTGTTCACTCCTTCTTGAATTCGGACGAGTACGCAGTATTAATAAATACTGGAGAACGACTTCATTTTCGCGGGCTCCACATTTCGGCAATTCGAGGAAGGGCGGTTTTCCGGAACATTTCAGCGGACACGAAATTTCGCGAATCGGTGGTGGTATCATGCGCTATGTATTTGCTACCCTAGGGAAACATAATGGTTGGCGGGACCTATTTTTCGCGACATTGCACGAGTGGCAAGTCCACGAAAATTATGTTCATCGCGAAAATTATGTAGTTTTTACTGTAAATAAATAAACAAAACCTTAGGTCCGACAGCAACCAATAGCTTCGATGCAACGGAACCAAATCAGGCTTGCCATAAGCTCATCGTCACTGCGCTCGTTGACTTTGTGTTCTTGCTTTCACCGAGGAAACAAATCACACACAGAAAGAAAAAACAAAGAAAACGCAGGACCACTGTACGTGATTGGTTTACTCGACCATAAGAAGGGCACAAACACGATTACCGCCATGACGATGCAGTTTTGCAATGTTTGATCGGCACCGTCGAACCGTATCATCGTCTGCGCGGCGGACATCGGTCGATGCGGCAACCTCATTGGCTGCGATGCGGGCCAATAGGATGATCGGGACATCGTCACACCCGTGTAATTGCTTTTATATTGCGCAAAAACAATAGCTCTTTTTCTTATATATATTAACGTATGAATTATTTCTTCCAAAAATACGAATGTTTTGTGTCCAAGTCGGACAACACTGACCAAATGTCGAACTTACGTCGAACTTTGGCTAAAAGTTCGAAAAATTCGCCGAACCAGCCGAACCTCAATTTTCGACGTGAAATCCGACGGCAAGCTCTAAAGCGCTTACGCATTTACTAAGAGAGGAGAAAAAATTGAATTTTGAGTATTTGATAGGCCTAAAAGCGGCACGCTCAAATTTTTATGTGGTCCCATTTCCCGTCCCTTTCGGGAAACGTAGGGCGTAATATTATTTGTCTTCCGCGAAACAAACGCGTGCACTCCCATTCGACGACCCAAAGTATTCTAAAATCGGCGCAGACACAGGTTCTATCTAAAACGTGCACTAAACAAGATGCTCCTTTTTTTTTTTTTTTACGGTATATGTAACGGGTTACGTATAGACGTCTGGGGCTTTTGTTTCTGCGACGTCTGAAAGAAGCGAACAATTTCAGAATATTTGAATACTGGGGGACTTGGATATCCTATCTGATATCGGAAACGAAATAGCGGAACCAATTAATGGATAGATGGTATTGCCGCAAGCTAAGGGGTGGTAGCTTGTGCCACGCAGTGTGTGTGGGTGTACGCACACAAATGTGTGTGTATGTTTTTGTTTTGTTTTTAAGAAAGGTTTTTTTACGAGGTCGTGACCGGTTACATCTGGTTGTATCCAGATACCCGTGACGTTAAAAATAGTTTCTTCAACGTGTGCTTCGGACTAAAATTCCACGACAGATGCACAGTGCATGGCGTCAAAAGAAAAAAAGAAAAGCAATCATTTCTCATCGACATGGCATAGATTTTATCTCAGAAATGCCGCAAAACCTACAGTGTAGTTGTACGCAGATCGTAAGTATGTGTTCTAGGCCTACCCAATAGGTGGCGCCAGTGTGTGTTCTTTGGTCGTAAGCAGTTACCAGCGACTGCAATATACCTGGTTGCTCTCGCATGCGAATGTTTGAGCCATGTTTCAAGACACTACCTTAAAACTGCATTTCCTTAGTCACTTTTTAGCAAGTCTAGGCCTGTATCCGCTCTGTTCCATGGCAGAGCCGTGTATAGGGTAGAGATGTCGCCACCCGGTCGAGGTTCGAGTTCGACCAGGTTCGACGTTTTCGAACTTCTTGTGAAAAGTTCGACAAAGGTTCAGACTTCTATGCGCATGCGCGACAGGCTGGCCAGTTGCCTTCGGACTAGATGGTGATGGCTAAGGGATGAATTAAAGGCAGCACTGATTGATGATTTCAGTTAATACAGTACAAAAAAAAATTTTTTAACTTCTTCAGTGATTAGAATTAGCTTATGTTAATTGCAACTGTTCATAAAATAAAAATAACCCTTTGAGTAAAAAAATTATCCGAACCTAGACATGCCTGTATCAAGGTCTGGCCACACTTTCCACAAAGTCGAACCAGTCGGATCTGGTTAAAAGTTCGAAGGTTCGTCGAAACAGCCGAACCCAAAAGTTCGACCTAAAAATCCGGTTCGTCAATAGTTCGCGACATCCCTATTCTCGGCGACAACTTTTCTTGGCGATGCAGGGGAGAGGAGGAGAGCCCGCGCACAGCTTTATTCAGCACTCGAGAATGGGAGAGGGAACGCGTGCCTGTACTCCTCCACTGCATCGCCAAGAAAAGTTGTCAATGGGAGGCGCGGGGTGAGCCAGAGCGCGCACCAGACGCAGAAAGAGGGCTTGGCGTGCTCTCTTGGCCAACCAGAAGCCGAAAAGAATCCCCTAGCGGTGGTAGCGAGAAACAATTTTATATCGTTAAAGAGTTAAATGTAGTAACCCTTTATGGTTGAAAATAGGGTGCACGTGATGTTTTAATCATGATCATGCAGAAAGATGTAAGAAACGAATGTGCCGCTCAACTCTGTCTTGCTCGGACAGAGTGTGACCGCTCGGACGGCAGATTCCCGGCCTTCGAAGCCTGGCGTACGGATTATGTCGATCGTTCCGCTAGTCGCACTCTTCCACCATGATTTTGGATGACCGTGATTGAAACATCACGTGCACCCTATTTTCAGTCACCGAGAGTTACTCCGGCGCACTTATTAAGTTTGTTTATCGCAACCACCGCCAGGGTATTATTTCCAGCTTCTGGTTGGCCACATTCGAATTTGTGAAGACGCCCTGGAACACACCCAGCCCGCTTCCGGCCAATGGCGCCTCCTGATTTGTCTCTTATACTTCCCAATGAATGACCCAAACCCTCTACATTATACACGGCTCTGTTCCATGGGTGCCGCCATGTTTGTTTATGCTGACATTTTCTTTAGAAACCTTCGCACATATCGTAGTGCAAGAACGTCAGAAATGCATAGTCACGAAGCTCCAAGAACAACACCGATGCCAAGAGTGCTATAAAAAGCAACAAACAAAAAAATATTGTTTTATGCGCAGCCCGGGTCTTCACGTTGGAGCCTTCGTTTGAGATTATCATTTCTCATTTTTATCGATGGTGGCTAGGATTTTGAGCACTGGTCTATGCTTTTATCAGCTGACAAATATCCTGATGGATGCTATCAGAAAATTTCACTCTCTAAATAAAGCTTTTTTTTTAAATAAATTATTTCCGACATGCCGGCACCATCTAATGTGTAGCTTTCGGAACTTGCAAACGCGTTTATCTCAGTTTCACTTTTTGGCATCATATCTCGGTTAACGAAAACTATTTTTATTTATTTATTTATTTCACGTAACCTCAGGGAGGGTATTACAAAAATTAAACACACTCGTGTTATTTAAAAAAACAAAAGTGAGCACAAACAATATAATAATGGTAAGGAATTGGTAATCATAACGGTAATGAATTGATGTGTGGAGCAAGTTTTCGAGGTTTCTGTACTGAAATGCTGTAAGGAACACTGGCTGTGAGCACAGTTCCTGCATTTCATGGTCTTTTCTTATGAAAAGCTGCAGTATCTTCAATCTTCAACCTAACGCAGGCAACGAAAAAAAAACATTTTTTTAATGTAATGATTTTGTCATTTTCCTAGCCGCGTGAAACGGGTGTTATACTTAAACAGTATGTTTCACCAAAAGAACTGGTCATTAACCTTTACTCAAATAGCTTCTTTTTTTTTAAGGCCGAAGTGTTTGTTTTATGTACTTTTGCGTACCTCTTTGAAGGATAAACTTCTGAACTTTAGACCTTGCTTATCATTCTCTTTTCCAGCTGTGAATTTGCACCGCAAATTCCATATAAATACGACTAAGGGTTAACATTTTCACCTTCCCGAGTAGTGTCATAGCGCATCTTCAGCCTGACAAATCCGACAAAAAAAAAATCACATTTTTATTTTCGATTGAAAATTTTATATTTTTTTCTCATTTCCTTCTATAGCCGCGTGACGCGGGTGTGATACATATACTGTATGTTTCACCAAAAGAACTGTTCATTACCATTACCTTTTCTAAATGATAGTTTTTCTCAGGGGGACGCAGTGCTTACTTTATGCACTTTTGCGTAACTCTTTGAAGGATAAACTTCCAAACTTAAAACTTTGCCTGTCATTCTCTTTCCGAGCTATGAATTTGCCCCGCAAATTTCATAAGAAATACGACTAAGGGTTAACATTTTCACCTTCCCAAGTAGTGCCATAGCGCACACGAAGGCACCCTTTAGAGCGGAGGAAATACGATCTCCGATGGGATCGAATCATCAAACGAAGTGACCGTTGTTGTGAACGCTCGGATCGACCCATGCGAGGTTCGGTTAGTTGCACCGGTTTCCGCATCCCTCCGGATGTACGCGCGCGCGACACTTGGACCTGGGAATGACGACACGGTTCGTTTGTTCAATCGAACCGCTTCGGGCGTCAGGCATCGGATACCGGTGGGATAGCGGTTGCAATTGCAATCGCACCTATGACCGTCCCCACTGCTTAGACGCCAAGCATGCTGCCGAGCATCGGCCACTCTGTACGAATAAAGAAATAGAAAGCGCGTCCTGCGGCTTTGGCGGTCAAAGAACGGTGGAAAAACGCGGTGGATTGTGGGAAACGTCCCATGATGCACCGCGGTGACGCGCGCGTTGCGTTATGAGACGTTTTCCATAATGCACCGCGCTGGAGGGAGGAGGAGGGGGAGGAGGAAGGAGGAGGAGAGAGTATGAGATAGGAGGAGCAGATAAGAGGAAGGAGGCGGAGAGGAGGAAGAGGGGTGAGGAGGCGAGGTGCACGGGAGGAATAGATGACGAGGGAGGAGGAGAGGGTACGGATGAGGAGGGCCACGCCGTTCCCTCCGTACCCTCCTCCTCCTCCTCCTCAAGAGCGGCGCTCTAATTCGGCATTACAGGAAATTGTAAACGTCTTTCATTTTTTTTTTAAGGCAAAAGTTTTCTATGTCTCATTACGGGAAAAGGCGGCGTCGGCGTTGTGCCCGAAAGATGGCCATAAAAATAAGTCATCAAGCACGCGCCGCTCAAGGTCAAAGCGGACGCTCCTCAGAAATAAAACGCAATGAAAAGCACAGCAACGCAGATGCTTCGTCACGAAAGCACGTGAAGCCGGCGGGGGCGCCGCGCCTGCGCAGTGTGGGAGCGTGACGTCACCGCCGGAGCGCCGTGTGCAAAAGGAAAAGACGTGGCGCGCTGCCTCCGGCTTTGACGGTGCGGTACAAAGCTGGTGAGCGCTCCCGTCAGCACGCGCTTAGCGCGAGGTCAGCGCTAAGCCCGTAGCGCTCCGCTGCTTGTGTGAACAGGCCTTTATACCCTTTCGCGTTCCTACACGTAAACAATACTTAAATGTTTTCGCCGCTTTTTTTTTTTTTTGGAGCTGGGGGGGGGGGGTGATGTGGATCTACACGGATTGTAGCGTGGGCTGCAGTTGCACTTGCTTGAGAGTTTTAATATATCGTTCCAATGGCATCGATCACGCTACCCGATAACAATGCGGTCCATGCGCAAAGGCGCCTGCGGAGTATGCGAGTTATCCGAGGTATCGGAACGGTCTTCTAAAACTCCCAAATATATGAAACGGAGAATATAGAAAACTCGAAATAAGAATCTATGCGTCGACCCTTTCTCGTTTAAACCCGTAACCAAACATCGCCCCACGCCCTTTTTCTTTTTTTTTAGATATATTTTGAAAAAAAAAAGTTTGTGCCACGATGTTTGGACGCTATTTTAATAGGACGAAATATCACGCGTACCGTCGTAATTTTAATAAGCCTCATGTAGGTTTAGTTTTCGATGACGACTGGGTATTTTGCGACACAATAAAAACTTAAAGTCAAATCCGTATTTCTGTTTGTAACGGTAAAAAGTAACCATTTTCAAGTTACGATGATTATGTTATAGAAGGCTACAAGCTATAGCGATAGACGAGCTGGTTCGAGTACTTAGGGTAACCTTTCACTAATTATTTCCGTTGGAACACACATATCGGTAGCGCGTCATGGAAAGTCAACACGACATTGTAACTCAGTTTCTCCAATGAAATTTAAAAACAAAAAAGCAGCTTTTTTAAAGCTATATTACTTTCTGCGATAGTCTATTTATGGTCATAACTCGATCTATAGCCTCTAAATATATTCAAAAAAAAATTACATTCATGCGTTTTTTTGTTGTTGTTGTTTTAGGATGCTGAGAGCCCATGGATTGGTTTATGACCATAAATAGACTATCGCAAAATATGGTTTAGTGCCCTTGGTAAGACTAAAGTCCCTCGATGCTGCTTCTAACAAGCAACGGCAACCAATACAAATGACGAAATACATTCCGCTGAAACAAAATGGCGTCATCCAGTTCAGTCTTCTGCTGTGCGCCGCCGTTCGCTTCCTAAAACCTTCATCCTCACGCAGTCGGCGTTTCAAAGAATGTCGCTACTTGTAGGAAGCTCTCATCTAGGAACTTTAGGTAAGACACGTTATGGAATGATCCAAAACAGCGCGGGACTCACAGTTACCTCCATGTCCACTACAGTTTCCGAAAGCTCCAGAAACGCAGAGCGCTTTGTGCCCCGAGCTTCTTCTTTTTCAGCCCACGGCCAATGAGAGTGCGGGCATAAGGGGATAAGGGCACCGAAGAACCAATCGCGAATCCACAAGCGAGAACATGGATGCATGAGCCGCACCCTCCGCTCCTTCAACTATGTCCGTGACTCTATAGTTGAGAGAGAGAGAGAGAGAGCCGATGGCGGCGCCTTCTAATCGAGAGAACCGAGACATCGTCGATAGTTGCCGTTAATAGTGCGACAAGCGAACTTACTTTTTTTGTTTTCCCACTGGTGCAGGTAGTGTCCCTAGCGGCATGCCTAGCCTCCAGAGCAACGGACGCCCGCAACAACAGGTCTCCGCCCAAGAAGCACAGACGCATCCTGTGAGTATAAATGCAGAAAGAACACCTCGCTCATTACACGCCAGGGTTCTCGAAAGGGCCCGCTCCAATTGGAGGAGTTACTGCTAGTGACTCCAACAGGAACGCGTTGTATATTAGAGCACCACCGACTCGCATAGGAGTCAGGCTGTGCTCCGACTTGTGGTAAAACGAAGTTACGGACCGTTAAAACAACCGCCTTCAGCGCGGCATACCACCTCGCGTCTACTGGGCTATGAAAGGCGTTTTGAGCGCGCGCATTTTGGCTCTCTGCCGCAAAATATCGAGCGCCTGGTACACGCCCACAGCTAAGTGACTCGGCAGTTTTCGCCTAACACGTTTAGCGCTGGAAAGGTGTAGAATGCCGGATAAATTAAAATGGACCCGTAACTAAAGCAGATATTTTTGTTTTTTTCCTCGTACAATTGAAGAATGGAATTCTCTTCCTTGTTCGGTTATTTCATCTTCGGATTTTGCTTCATCATTAGAACAGTTATTGTAGTTGTGTTTTTTGTATTTCGATGTGTTTTGGTGTTTTTATATTTAGTGCTTACATGCTTCGGTATTGTGTTTCTTGGCTAGCTACTTGTTTTGCTGTATCGTACCGCCTCTTTCATATTTTTTGCCGATATGTATGCCTTATTTCTTGTATCGTTGTTTTGTTTTTTGTACGGGTTCTTGAGTTTGTACCCTGCCCATCCTGCTTGGACCACGTGTGGTCTGCAGTATTTAATAAATACAAAAAAATTGTACGGTACTGAATACGAGTAATCAAATTACTTGTAATCTATTACTTTCTGGAGCAATTTTGTAATCATTCGAATACAGGCAGTCACCAGGCTCGATCTAAAATGGACCGTAGAAATCGACGCCTGCACGAAGCAATCTAAACTTTTCGTCAAAAATGTATTTCACAGGTTCGTTTTCTTTTTCTTTTTTCTTGAAAAATTACGAAGCGTGGCTCCCTTTCTGTAAAAAAAAAACAATAGGGCCAAAAAACTTGGTAGGGTCAACGGCGGGCGGAGACGCAGACGACTGAGTCGAGCGGCGAGGCGCGTTTGGCGCACGTATTGATAGATGGCGCTACCTCCTTATCGAGACTGCTCGCGACGACCGTAACTTACTAAAAATGAAGATAATATTTTTGTAGTGTACCTTTGGTTTAAACATAAATTGTTGACCATAAAAGAAAACATTAAATTAGAAACAAAGATGCGGACAATAAAGGCAACCTATGAAGCTAAAGAAGCTTTCAGCCTTTCCATCTCTGGTGACAGATGGAAGACTAGCGCGAGCTGTACAATGCATAAGTAATGGCCGGCCGTAAGTCGTCAAGCCAGAGTGAGCGTTCATCTATGGGCGACGTGCGGCAACCAGAAGTGGCTTGCCGCCGTCACTCATAGATGGCGATAGGTGTACCAGAGATGCGGTGTCTTCATTTCTTTGCGGGGAACACGATCCTGCGGGATAACGAGCTCCGTTAACAACCCCGCTGTAAAAAATGCGGTTGCCCGGTGGAATTCGTCTGCGTGTCGCTGCTTTCTTTCACTGGTCGGCTACACCTTCGACGCAGCTCCCGGCGCCATCTATCAATACGCGCGCCAAACGCGCCCCGCCGCTTGACTTTGTCGTCTGCGGCGCCGTCCGCCGTTGACCCTGGCAAGTGTTTTGGCCCTATTTTTTTTTTTTTACAGAAAGGGAGCTACGCTTTGTAATTTTACAGGAAAAACCGACCTGCAAAATACACCTCTGACGAAAAGTTTAGACCGCTTCGTGCAGGCGCCGATTTTTACGGTCCATTTTAGATCGAGCCTGGTGACTTCAGACACCTTATATTAGGAAGAAATTCCGAGAGTAATCCGATTACTTTTTGAAGTACTTGTGACCGTTGCTGTTTGTTGCTTCCCTTTCTAGTGACGTCCTTTGTTCGTACAAGTTTCCTACCAAGGAATTCTCGAACCAGGTATCTGACAGGAGGATGGTTTATCAAAATTGGCGGATTAAGATAATTAGTTCATATTATACGGTAGTTCTAAGCCAATAACAGACAGTACAAAAGACCCGTTTTCACACCGGTAGATAACTCTGTCGTTTTGAACATCTGAAGTAATCGAAAAAAGCCACGATTAATTTTTTTCAAGTAAGGGCCAATTACTTTTCTTTTCAAGTAATTTGAGCGAACATTTTTTAACCAACAGTGATTCTAAAACGAATTTTTTTTTGAGTGACATGTATGAATAGAAGCAGGTCTCGAGCGAGCAATAAACTCCACTGCCGATACATCATACAAAGAGAGTCTGCAGACAATAGCTGCGTTCGATTTGCCTGCACCGGTGCAGAAAAGTGTAGGGCAGTGTACTTCCGGTATGTGTATTGAGACAGGACCGGAAGTACAGCGCCCTACACTTTTCTGCACCGCTGCAGAAGGTGCAGGTTAATCAAACGCAGCCACTGTCTGAAGCGTGTTTCTTCCTTGGACGACGGTTCTCTCACATTGGCCATAAGAGAACTGTCTGCAGGCATGATCGAAACATACATATGTATAAAACAAACTTAATTTGAAAGTGCTAGAGCATAGCCTCCTATATACTGACAAAGCCTACCTGGCAGATCGCCACGAGAAGCGGCCGCCGAAATGGAAAAGGTGGAGCGGCAGACAACGCATGAGAGAAGAGCCACGTGACTGGCGCCCCGCTGCGGCGAGACGCCGAAACACACTTCTCCCGAGCGAACAAGTGTGTTTCGGGTCCTGAACGCTGCAAAAGCTGTGCGCTGACGTCCAAGTTCCCCGAGGAATGGCTCTTTGATGCTCTGTGCTACCAGATCCTCGCGCTCCAAATCTGCGACGGGGCACTCTATGGCTCCGTCGTCGAACTGCCAGGCTTTGTGAGTATAGAGGAGGCTATGGTTCTGTCATCAAGTCTGCAGCGAACGTCGTTTCTTTTGTACGGAGTTTAAGCGGTATGACAGCGGGCTTTTACACTCTTTGAATGGAATCGCTACACCCAGGGACCTGCCTATGGCGTGGCAACGGGCCCGGAGACGCGACCCGACCCTGACTCCGGTCATCTTCGATACGATGCCCTACTCCAGGCCGAGCGAGTGCTGTCCCTCGGTCACCGAAGCCATCCAACCGCTAGGCGGCGTCTCCATCACCGGACGAATCCTGGAGCTGTACCGGGAAGTCAACGCCACGCAACGCTTCTACCAGACCTCTTGCAGGGACCACGTCAGGGAAGGCCCTGCCGGTTCATGCGCTCTAAGTACGAGCCCCATTCACGCTGCGTCCAGACCTACAGCTACATGTACGCCCTAGTGCGAGAGTTCCAGTCGGACGCGCCATGGAGACTGGATTACATCCGATACCGGAACGGCTGCACCTGCCAGATACAACGGCCCAGGACCTACGCTCCTGGTCCCTTCGGTAGGCCTTGATGGCCGAGGACAAGGCCGCTTCGTGGGGGTAGTGTCGGGTGGTGATCTGTGAATGGCTTCTTCCTTGTGGTCGATGATAGAGAAGCTGATGGGAGGTCTACGGTAGTGCACGTCGAGTCGTGGTGACCTGAAGGACCCAGTTCAACGCGAGGACTGACTGCTACTGGTGGGGGTCAACGGTAACGACGTCGAAGCTGATGGTACTTACAGTTTCACGGTAGTTTACGTCGAGCCGACGTGACTCGAAGAACGCAGTTCAACGTGAGGACTGACTGCTACAAGTGAGGATCATGGCGAAACGGGGCCTCCGATACCAGGAGACCTAGCAGACTTCGATGGCAGGAAGAAAGGACCAGGTCCCTGGCGCTGCTGAAGACTTCAGGCTGTTCGCGACCAGATTGTGTTATCATGATAGCCTGGTGACGTCGTCATGAATAGATTAAAAAAAGTCGATCCTTGAAGGTTCGTTACCAAATTTGTTCAGCGTTCGATCTGGTGATTGTAGGCTCTGCCAGGATCGATCTTCGGACTGTAATGACCAGATAAAAAAAAAAAAAAACTTCTAAAAACAACGTCGATAATTTTTTTTTTTTCTTGTTTGAGGGGGTGATCAGGAAGAGCACGGTCGTGTGTGATGTAGATTTGTGTGAATAACTTCAACTTCAGGACCTCGGTGTCCCTGCGTTTTCTGAACCTCGCTTCCTCAACGGTGTTACCTCCAATCCAGAGCAAAAGTGAACAGCCCCGAAGTGTGTGTATAGATGTGCGTAGAAACTGTCCACGCTTGCTGTTCGAAACCACTTTCTGCAGCAGCGCGGCGCATGCCGCGAAAGCACCACAATCACCTGTGATGTAGGGAACGTCCTGACAGCGTCCTGTAAAAACCGAGCGAGTCCACAAAGTGTTCAAGTTCATGAAGCATACTATACCGATCAGTGTTTCAAATAAAATCGACACATTTCTTTAAAGCGTGTGCGCGCAGTGAAGCTCTCAGCCTGGACAAGGAAGCGACAAGAAACTTTTCTTAGGTTCCTGTTTAGGTCCTTATGTTTGATTGCAGTCCGGAGCCTCCCGTTAGAACATACCTTCGGTACAAGGTAAAGAAATTTGGGTTCGCAACAATGTATTTTCTGTTGATGTACCGAGTTTTAGTTTGCCTGCCGCCCCCTTCCAAGCTCACGTCTTCACAGTCTTCACTGCAAAAAAGAACGTTCTGGTGTTACTGGCAATGCATCGCTTGCAACGTGACGTAATCGTATCATGAGTGAGTGAGAAGACGTACTTATCAGCGGTATGACTGCCTAAGGTGATGCTGCAGCCAAAGCTACAAGCGCGAGCTAGCCCGCGCTCCTGGCTTTGAGACATGCATTTCTAGCGCGAGTGCTCGTTCTGCAGAAGAACGCCTCAGAGTACACTCTCAAGAAAAAAGGGTGTAACGATACACCCTTTTACACCCTTTTTCTTGAGAGTGTAGGGACCTCGAGCTCTCGTGCTTTTCACATTGGCTGCAGTCTCAGCTTAAGGGACCTCAAGACCTCAAGACCATCAAGACCCTCAAGACCTCGATAAATGTCACCCAATCATGACAGGGAAACGAGACTGGGGGATCATGGGAAGGGTAAGGCAAAGAGGCTAAATGCAACAGGCGACCCCTGGTGAGCAGACGAAACTACTCTAGGCATCGAGAATGAACATGAGGTGCGGAAACTCGAGGCCAGGAGCGGGTCCATGATGGTTTTCATTTCTACTTGTTCTTGGTGAGAAGAACGAATTGGCTGATGCGTAAAGTACGCTGCTGAAGGCAAGCGCTCAACAAAAAGACCACCACCATCATAGCATCCTATGTGACGTCAATGCGAGCCACGCTTATAGGGTTCTTGCATGAGACCATGAATACAACGACTACCGGTTCGTAAATCTCACCGGAACCCGCCGGACTCCACGTTGGAGGCATTCGTCGCTCTTTTGCTTAGCGCTGGGCAATCGATCGATTAACCTACCTATTAATCGATTAATGATTTCATCTCGATTATATTATTCTAGCAAATCGGTAAAATTTTGACGAACCAAAATGAAGTAAAAATTAAACGCTTTCACCACGCAGACGTGGACGAGTACACCTGTATCAAGCGGAAACTTTCGGTAAAATGTTAACCTAAAGTAAACTGTAGGACGAAGTTTGTAACTCCAGACAAGTTCAGAAGTCTACACGTGTCCACTTCAATGTCATGCGACCGTCCGCTTAGTTCAACAGACTTTTGTGAACAAACAAAGGAGGTCGCTCTTCGTCGGAGAATATCAACGAACCTCTTTGGCTCATGCATCTAAAGTAATAATCTGTGAGTGTGAGTGTCTTTGAACTGTTCTCAACTGCACATCGAGGTTATTCATAATCGAAATTCTATATTGCGCTGTTTATCACATCTTTAGCAAAGGCAAAAAAAAAAAATGTTTTCCCTTTTAAAATTGTTATGCTTGGAAATGAACGAGGACCGATTCATCGATTAATTAATCGATTAAAAGGCGGCGAATAATGGGGTTAAAAATTTTAATCAACACCCAGCCCTAGTATGTACTATGTTTTGTGTGCTTTGGGGCCGTGTTGGCACTGTAGTTTGTCCACTACTCGAGGTTTAATCTGGTCAGTTACGCCTAAATGACTTGTTCAATAGCCGTAAAAGTCGGCGAAAAAACGGGGCTACGGTCAGCAGTATATGTTTTTTTCTAGAATTCCGGCAATCATTGGGAACCATGCAGGAGAAGGCGACGCTCGAGCCATCGGTTCGCCGGCGTCATGAATGACTCCGACGGATGCAGCGGCACAATCTCAAACAGGTGGGTAACGACGGGACAGGAACGCGGCAAATCCTGCAGGAGCTAACCTCTCCGGTCCCGAGAGAAAGAAAGAGAAAATAAAAAAGCGACAAAAGAGTAAAGAAAGGAAGCAGACGAAAGGTTAGCCGTGTTCGTTTTGACGCTACGAGTTCAAGTTACTCGCGCGGTTGTCAACTTTATTTAGTTTTATCAACGCGCTATTCCAGGATTTCTTCTGGAAAATAAGGTAGAAAAGAACAAGGCACATAACTTACAGGTGATGTTGTGCGGCTTCTTTGTTGCATATTAAGGCGTCGCCAGCGATATGGGCTCATCGGGACCGCCAACTGGGGCCGCCGATGTCCGCATCCATGCCCCGCTTTTCCGAAGCGGCCAAATGCATGAAACCCTTCACTTCAGACTATTATATTAACTCTATGATCTCGACAGAAAAGCTTCGTAGCCCAACTAAGGGTTTGTGAACTGCACTTCGTGTCAGGTGAGGATCCCCTTTTTGCGATTGCCTATAGGACAAGAAAATATTCTGAAATGTGGTTATACAAAGACGGCTCTATGACTCTATACGGCACTACTGCTGCCTCAATAAGACGCCGAATGCTTCCCACATGGCGCCAAGGCACTGATAGCCGGCGAAAATGGTGGTTTCGATTTCGAGTCTAACCGGTAGTGACGTCAGGTGCAAGAAGCCTATAGGTCTAAGCTATACCTGTGCATAAACGAACAAGATGTGACCGTCGCTATACCATCTCGCCTTGCCCCGTTTTGAAGCGTCCACTTATGCCCGGTTGATCTCTTGTTGGAACTAGAAGGAGAACGGACCACCGTGGTCTGGAAGGTACTAAAGACTTTTCCAAAAGAGGGCTCCTGGCCGGTTCCATTTGCAGTGTGCGTACGGCGCTTAGCGGCACCTCTTCCGACTAGATTTGCCAACTGGAATCGGGTACAAAGGTTCTAGCGGCACGTTGCAAATTTTTTTCTCAAACGCATCAAAATATATTTTTTTGCAATGTCTGATTTGAAGGACCTTTTACGTCCACAAAACATTTTCCTTTCAGGACTTTTTTTTTTTATGCGGGCGAACGGAAAAAGCTTTCAGCCTTTCCACTCTGGTGAAGAAGGAAGACCATGCAGCGAATTGCTGTACTATGGTGGGAATGAAGTAATGGCCGGCCGCAAGTCGGCAAGACAGAGTGGAAAGGCTGGAAAGGTTGCCGCCGTCACTCATAGATGGCGGTAGCTGTCCAGAGTTCTGTGTCATCATTTGTTTGCTGACGGACACGATCCTGGGGAAACTAGCCCTTAACAGCTCCGCTGTAAAAAGTTACACGGGGCGAGGTCCGGTGAATAAGGGTGATGGAGAAGCGGTGTCATGTTATTTTTGTTCAAATATTGTTGCACTGACAGGGCAGTTGGGGCATTGTCGTGATGGAACTACCACTCCCTCCTTTCCCACAAATCGGGGCGTTTCTTCTGCCTCACTGAGTTCCGCAAGCGTCGCGAAATCCCCAGGTAAAACACCTGATTAGTAGTTTCACCAGGAGGTACAAACTCGGTGTGAAAAATGCCCGAATTTTCTCGATGTTGTCATCAGTTGAAAAGGGCTGAGGATCGCACAGAGCGAGGTTGGTCGTCGATCAATAAATCACCGGGCTTTAAGCGAAAAAAGCACTCGTAGACCTGCGATTTCTTCGTAGCATCTTTTTTGTAAGTTGTCTGAAGCATTACAAGGGCTTCCGCCGCCGTTTTCCCCAAACGAAGACAGCATTTCACGGCCGCACGCTGTTCCTTCAAATCAGACATTGCAAAAAACGAGGAATGATTTTGAAGAGCTTGGGTACAAAATTCGCAACATGCCACTAGAACTTTAGCAGACGACGCCGGTCGGCAAACTGAGTGCAGGGGGTGCCACTAAGCACTGCTAGTGGGGAAGCTGGTACTACAAACGGCCCGCCCTCCAGAAATTCACTCCAGAACGGTGCGTGGTAAACCTAACACTCACCACCGCAATCGACATTCGAAGGTTCAGCTCGTACGTGAGGCTCTTGAGAGTGACAGTTTGGGTGTTCAGGTACATAAAAAAGAAAGACGTTTACAATTCTTCGTAATGCCGAATTAGAGCTCAGCTCTTGAGGAGGAGGGAAGGTACAGAGGGGAGGGTATGCCCCTGCTCCCCTCCGTACCCTCCCCTCCTCCTCTCCTGCTCCCCTCTCATTTAGCTGGAAATCTTTCGCTAAATTTCCCGTTAAATCAAACGAAAATTTCCCCACTAAATTTAGCGCGGAAATATTCCCGCCAAATTTAGCGGTAAATTTACCAATATTTTCCCGCTAAATTTAGCGGGAAATTTATCGAAAAATCTTTTCGCTAAATCTAGAGGGGAAACTGAATTGGTGTTGAGGTCACGTGACGTCAATTTCCCCGCTAAATTTAGCGGGAAAATTTGTGCGCTAAATTTAGCGGAAAAATATCCACTCGTGACGTCACGTGCGTAAAATTTTCCCGCTAAGTTTAGCGGAAACATTTCCCGCCAAAATATAGCAAAAAAGTTTTCCCGCCAAATTTAGCGGAAAAATTTTACCCACGTGACGTCACGTGAGACGTCATCATGGGAAACGTCCCATAATGCAACGCGCGGTTACCCCAACGCCGACGCCGCTCAACCCGGAAACGGGCGCCTGCAACAGCTGCGCTCTAAAAGGACAAGAGGAAGCAATACGACGGGCCGTCTGACAGCTGAAGAACTGGAGTCAGCTGAGCGGTATCTTAATCTAGACAAGAGCAGAATATATCACTACTAAAACCGGGAAGTCACAACGAAGGTGAGAAAAGGAAAAGACGGAAAGCTGCTGCATGGAGCGAAAGTCTTCAGGAGTAAAGATGGGGTGCTCAGGCTTAGAAGGTCGTCTTCAGGAGAGTTAGCTCTGTTTCGAAGAGGGACATCCAGCGACCTTGCCGAAGAACAGTCACTTCCCTGAGCTTCTGGTGCGGCATGTGCACCATCTCACCTTGCACGGAGGAGTAAGAGACACGCTATTGCGCCCTGAGAACGAAGGTATGGCTGTTGCAAGGACAACAGTTAATCAAAAAGATTTTAAGCGAGTGCAAGAAATACAACACAAGAGCGCTGGATCAAGAGATGGCCCGCTGACCAGCAGACAGAGTAACGCAGAGCCCTCCTTTTAGTGTCTTGGGTATAGACTTCGCTGGACCACTTTACGCAAAATCGCCCGGAGGAGTAACAAAGATGTACATCGCAATATTCACTTGAGCGGTAACCAGAGCGGTACACCTGAAGGTCGTGCCCAGCATATCGACAAGCAGCTTCATGCAGGCGTTTAGAAGATCTGCTGCACGAAGAGGAATGTGCTCTCTGGTGTACACTGATAACGCTAGAACATTCAAGAGAGCGGACAAGGATATCAGTGAGGTGATAAAAATCAAACAGGGTTCCCAGATTAAAAAAATTTTATAGCCACACACCAGATCAAGTGGAAATACATTGCCGAGCAAGCACCGTGGTGGAGTGGATTCTACGAGCGGATGATAAGGAGCATGAAGGCGTCAATGAGGAAGGTAATTGGACGGAAATTGCTCAGCAGTGAGGACCTCCTCAAACTCACCGCTGAAGTAGAGGGTGCAACGAACAACCGCCCACTGATATACGCATACAACGAAACTGAGGGACCGATTGCAATCACACCTGCAGATATAGTTGGCGGAAAACACCGCCTCCCCAGTTCTAGTACAAATTGAGGCGCTGATATTGGAGAGGCCTGTAGAGAGCCAAACAAAGCTTATCTAAAGACTGGTGGCGCAGATGGCATCAGGAGTACCTGAAGGGAATAAGAGGCGCGCTTCTGAAAACGGACATTAGCGGCAGCCAGATAAAGAGGGACAGTTAGGTGTGTTAGGAGACATGAAGCATCTAGCGTTCTGGAAAATGTGTAAGGTCGAAAAAACGTGCCCCGGTCGAGACGGGCTCGTATGCGCATGCTTTCTCCGCGGACCAGGAAACAAGATTCTGAGAAGACCAATTCAACTCCTATACCCACTTGAGGATTGTTCTCATTAAACGACATCTGAGAGGGGGAAGATGTAAAATATCTTGCAAGAGAGCAAGAGTCACGACGAGAAGAAGACGACGGTTTAAAGAAGAGAGCTGAAAGAAAGAAAAATACCGGCTCGACAGATTTTTTTTTCTTTTTTTTTTTATTATCAGGCCGACGTTAAAAATTGTCTCAATCACAACTGCTCCTCGGCTTCCTCGCCGAAACCCGGCACTTTTTCGCATTTTACTTCGGAAAGGCACTGGCGGGCATCAAAATTTACCACTTAGCTTATCCCAATTGAGGGTTAGTCAGTGGGCTCGATGGCTGTTTGAAGAGACCGCGAAAATCGGTTTGTGAAAGCATTGAGGTACAATTTTCCACAGAGGTTACCGAAGAACGTGCATTACAAATATAAAATTTTAACAGAACCAACTGACCATAAGTAAAAAGTTAGAAGTTATAAAACTTGAAATCCCTACCTACGGCGTCCGTCTGCTAAGGAAAGGCGTCAAGTCAGGTATAAATCAAGACCCTTTTAGAACGGGGCGGGTACTCTGAAAGGGTAGCTCTGGTTCCGTAATAAAATAAAAAGGTTCACTCGTGAAGTCCACGGCCTTTGAGAGGTTCCGTATTGCCGAAAAGTCTCTCCCACATTGCCGCCGACAGATGGCGGCACGTTAAGATATCAGGCGGCCATTACGGGCGCTTCCTTCGATCTCGGAGGGCTGCCTTGAACCATCAAGCGCCATGGGCGAACTCCGGCCGTGGCGCCCCTCCCTCTTCCCTTTATCTAAGCCCCTATCTACTATAGGTAGGACATCACGTTGTTATTAAACAAGCGAGTAGTGACCCAACACGAGCGTTTTGTCAGATGAGAACAGCATTCCGAAAACAAAAAAGCGGTGCGTTCAAATATATTTTAAAAAAAAAAAAGCTAAAAGAATTTCAAAAGGAGAATGCGGCGCCCCTCCCCCCCCCCTCTTTTTTTTTTTTCAGCAATGGCGCTCTGGGCGATTGCCAGGTCGCCCAGCTCGCTACAGACGACGTTTCTGAGCCAGAAGCAATGAGTTAATTTTCTGCGCGGATTCTCAGCGTATGCTTATTTTAATCTAATACTAAAACATAAAAAGATAAGAGAAAACGAGAGCAACCTAATATGTGTTATCTCATTTTCTTTTCTCGACTATTCTTCTCGGCTGCATATGTCGTCTGCTTAGCACTCTCTAGCTGACGCTGAAGAATGCGGTACTCGGTGCCTTCACTGCCGACCCCCACCTGTCCAACGCGGAGAGCACTGCCGACATCTATCGGCTGTTGCGTCAATCAGAAACCTTTTGTTAGCACACGGCTGTCGTAGGTAGAGATGTCAAGTTTTTTTATTTCTAACTTTTTACTCGGGTAGGTTTGTTCAGTGAAATTTGTATGCCTTTAATGTACGTTTTTCAGTCCCCCCTCATTGCCGGAGAAACCCGTAACCGTATCGTAGGTGCACAAAGGTCAACAACCGTAACCCCCCGTCAGTTCAGATTTTTTTTGTTTTGTTTTCTACGCCTATGTTTGTATGCTTTGGCGGTACTCTGCGATTCCTTCTGCCCTGAATGGTTGGTTGCGGCGGGGTGGTCGGAAGGAAACGTCCTTCCATTCGGCGGCCGGCTGCAACGACGGAAGTACCTCTTATCAAAGTGGCGTCGCGCGGTCTCGGCGTCCGCCAGCGACATCCGACGCATAAACGCAGGGAGAAGAAGCACACCGTCCTCGTCTCGTCCCACCGCAAGACCAAACGGCGTGCTGCTTACCGTTCTCATGAATGCGGAAGCCAAACTAGACGAGCGAGCCGGTAGTACTCCGGCACGATAAGAGTTCGTACTTCACGCAAGAAAAAACGCACATCGTGTTCCAAGGGGCGGGCTAGGTAGCACACGAAGAGCTATTTATAGTCCGTTTCACGCCAAGTTTCAGCGCAGCCGACGATCAGGCGGAGGCGATCAAGCGTCTCAAAAAGTGCAACGTCGCTGACGTCGCGGCGCTCGTCGTTTTTTTGTGCGTATGCTGGATGGAAGATATTGGCTATGCCCTTCATAACGGGCGGTAACTTGTGCCACCTAGCCTGAAAAAATGCTTTCCTCCCCTTACTTAAATACACAATTTCTTTCCCTCTACATCCCTGCAACTATCACCGGGCCGGGGGAATGAATCACCAGGATGACCTTTGGAGGATCGGGCAAATACGAGATAAAAAGAAGAAAAGGAAAACGCACCCCGCTGTCAACGGCTAAACCAGGGGTGGCCAGACTGCGGTTCTCGCCAGCCGAGGGTCCAAGCGCGACTCGCGGTAGAAGGAAAGAGAAGGAACAGAATACAAATACAGCTCGGATCTGGACAGACTCGTGGCAGCGTAGCTTGCTGGCCACAGAGTTCGATCGATATTCGGATACTGCCGCGAGCCACTCTCCTCGGCAAGGTACACGCGGTAAGATCAAGACAGCGCGCAACATCGACGGACAACGAATCTGACCGAGTTGCTCGGGACTGCAACGACGTCATTCAACCCCAAGCTGCTTGTTTCAAGAATGGTGGAAGCACCATAAAAAAAAAAACATAATGACCAATCGCTTTATGAGTATAATCCGCTGCAGTCATCAAAGCAGATTTAAAAAATGCTGTCACGCCTATACTTTTTTTTTTGCCGCTTTTCATTTAAAATTGTTCTCTTCTATGGCTCGTTAGCCAGACCGTGACGTAAGGCTTTTACGGCCATACATTCGTCTGGCCATCCCTGGGTTAAACCAATCGCGCACAGTAAACGGGCCGTCATCGTGTGTGCGCTTCTGTCGTGCACGGTGTAGGTTTAACAGGTTACAGCAAACTCGCAAAGACGACAGGCGCCGTGGCGATGCACTTTTTGGCGCGCGGGTCCTGATTGCCTCTGTCAGATCGCAACGTCGGCTGCGCCCGAACGTATCGTGAAGAGGAGTACAGAGATGCTGTATCAGCCGATAGTCGGCTGCACGCTATACGCCCCGATGACGGTTCTGACGGCCGATTATTTATCCATGTTTGAATCAACCTGCGACTGGGGCAGAAATTAACATATTAGTCGAAGGAACAGAAAAGGACAGGACGATGTCTCAAACTCAGCCCTAAGTTGGACGCTCTGCGGGATAGTCGGCGAGTGTCCAGCACGCTCCCGACTATGGGCCCGTTGCTCTTGGGCAGGGAGCGCGAGGGCATTCCGAAGACGCGACCGTGTACTGCATGCAAGAAGCATAAAGTGGCGCTGCAGCGTTCGATCATGCACGATCCACGGCGACCGTTTACATCATGGTGTTCGTCGTGTTTTCGTACGTGTCTATCATCACTGAACCAATCATAAGCAGAAAAGGCCCAGTGACTCTCGCTTTTGACACTGCTTGATTGGTCCCACTAGCTCGCAGCGTTGGCTGCGTCTAAAATAAAACCGAAACAAAGTACTAAAAAAAGTTTAAATAAACAAAGAAATGCAGCTTGCGCTTTCAGTGTCTTATCAAAACAATAAGAAAGTTTTTCTTGTAGCTTTTCGTGTTCTTGTTATTATCTTTCATAAGTTTATATTCATATCCACCTATGAAATTTTGCCGTCTTAGCGTTCGCTAGCAACGTTAAAAAAGCGTAATGGCGGACGATCGAAACGCGACCGAGAAATATTCGATTCTGCTCGCGAGAGGCGCTGCGCAAACTTGAGAGCTACAGGCGCTACTCCCCCAATCTCCCTCGGTGAAACACTCAAACTTCCAAAATTGCCCCCTTTCTCTTTTTTTTTTCTTTTTTTGCCGGGTAGCAACACCGCCTGGAACACGCTTGAACGAGTACAGGCGTCAGGTAAACAAACAAACAAAAAATCTCACATGTGTTTTTCTGTTTATTTTCGGCTTGCCAAAGTAAACAAAAAAAAGGAATACGTTTACAATTCACTGTAATGCCGAATTAGAGGGCAGCTCTTGAGGAGGAGGAGGGGAGGGTACGGAGAAGAGGGTGTGCACCTCCTCCCTCTCTTCCTCCACTCATTCTCCTCCTTTCCTTCTCCTCCCCTCCCCGTGACGTCCTGTGACCCTCGTGACGTCACTCGTGAAGGTTGTGACCTTCACTGTGAAGGTCGTGAGCTTCGTGACGTCACTCGTGGCCCTAGTGACCCTCGTAATGTCATATGGGAACGTCCCATAATGCAACGCGAGGTTACGCCGACGGCGACGGCGACGCCGCTCAGGCCGGAAACGGGCACCTAAGAGCTGCGCTCTAAAAAAAAGATATGACCTGAATTGCACAGAGATTCTTGAGATATGGAAACAAGTCAAACCATGGAGTGCGGAATGCGTTTGCTAGAGAGGTTTTTTCAAAGAGTCCGCGTCATCACTTGTCCGCCACTGCGTGGTCACGTCCTCTGAGCATGTAGTGGACACAAATGCTGCCTCGGCGTTCGGCCTAAACTCGTATCCAATCACGTGCTACGTGTCCGAGAAATGGCGACCATCAATGTTGCTCGATGGACTTTTGAAAAAGGCTCTATCTAACGGCGGACACCTCCAGCGCATATGAAGTTAAAAACTGAGAAAAAGAAAAAAGAGGCGAACATTGAATTAGAAAAAAAAGGAATTTCGACTTTCAGCGATTACTCGGGAGGCCAACGCCAAGATCTGTCAGCCAATTAATGGAAGTACCGATTGAATATTATTTTTGTTTCCTCTATATATGTGCTGTTTACTGACCGCGTATTTTTCTGTATACTATTTAAGCTTGAATTATCCGCAGTATCATAAAAAAAGAATGCGGTTCACTGCCAGAAAAAAAAGTAATCCAAGAACTCGAAGGGCGCTGGATGAAAACTGTCAAACCAGCCGTCCCTGAAAACAAGCGCCATTGAGATTGAAGTTTTCAAGATTCGGAAACGGAGGAACCAGCGGATGTCGTGAACTTTTGGAACGATATGCTTGCGAGTTCACGCCCACAGCGTGACTGCTGTCATGACATTACAAACATAGTTCCGAAATCGCCACCAGAGTTCAACGGTTCAGCCGCGTGGAAAGATCGAAGGATTCACCCTGAACCATCCATCCTTCCCGTAAAAAGCTATATATTAGGATACAAAAAAAAAAATTGCTAAACGATTTTTATTTTCAAAGTTTCGTAATATCCATGGTACGGATTATTTAAGCGATCGTATAAATTGTTTCTAAGGTTACATTACGTTGTCGTTTCGGGGAGTAACGAAATATTACTATTGTCTATTGATTGGTATCACCCCCTTCAACAACATGACACCATGCACTACGGGAGAGTATCGGCACGTGAGCCGTAGTTTGAGAGGTAGGGCATTCATCATCTATGCCAGCTGGCACTTCCGGTACACGCGCCTAATGCTAACTGCTGGTACTGAAAACACTGGCTAGATGGCGCGAGCCTCCACCAGATTTTGTAGGGTTCAGCCGTGCGCGTCTATCCATCTATTCTACGGCAGGTTCAGAAATGACGACAATAAAGTCACGAGACCCCGGACCAATGATCTCCACTATACCCGTTTTCACCTCCAAGAACCGAAGTAAAAAAAGTGCGGCTCCTTGCGGAGCATTACTAATTTCATCTTTATGTAGAGAAATGAGATACATGTAGGTGCATTTTAGATCAGGTATATGTTATCTTATCTAGATGTACACGTTTCAAACGCCCAAAATCATCGCTTATTCCTCCGACAACCAAATCTGGTAAGAACTACTTCGCGCGGCGTATGAACAATGCGCAAAACGTCCTTTCTTCTTGAGGTGAAAACGGTACAGGGCTGGATGGCGCATTGAGAAAACAGGCATGAAGCCAGCGGAAGTGAGCGGGTTGTCCCGGAAGTGAGCGCTTGACAGGCTCTCCCACTTTTACGAGCGGTGGTCCAAACAGTGTCTAAGGCGCTTGGTTTGCTTTTGTTGTATCAAGAGAGCCCACTTGTTGCGCAGTAACAGCTCATGCAGGCCCGAGAAGTCTTCTGGGAAGCCATTTGATGTGTGAGAATTTGGTTCACACCCAACGTTCAAATGCCTCATTCTCATGATTGAATATTAAAAGGGATTATTAAAACCCACGTAAAGATGCAAGAAAGCGTGAAACAAAACATTAACTAAATGCACTATAAAACCCAGCAGACACTGACTTCCGGGACAAGCATCGAACTTCCGGGCATTACTGCACCGGACTCGGCTCCACCCGGCGACGAGATGTTTTGGTGGCGCCGCGTCGCGGCCGCCCGCCCGTGACGCAGCTGGTAGAGTGCGAGCAGACGACGCGCTATGTCAAAGCACGGAGTGGCATGTTAGTTAGCATCTATGCCGATTAAAAACGTCTTATTTATTAAAGAAACACGTATAAAGTTTTTCTGAGTTATCTTTATAATGAATAACAGCACCTCGAAGTTGCTTCTTATATTACAAACACTTCAAAATGTTCAAAAATAAGCCTTGATCTTCAGATTACAGCCTGCGCGGCGTGCGTCACGGCTATTCACAGCCTCTCTGATTCTTGTTTTCTTTTCGGATCTGTGGAGGCTGCTGTAGAAAAAGGTTTTGCATTCACCAGAGTAAGTGACGTGCTGTCTTCTTAGCTGTGCACGCGTGTACAGTTAGTGTTGCAAAGCGCTGCACACTTGGTTTAGCTACATTGAGCTTGCCGATACCGACGCTTCCATCCAGGCGTGACTCAACAGTTGCTGCCGAGAAAATGCTCGTCAGCAACTGACGCTTAACTCTTCTGGAATCTAATACTTGGCACAGAAGTTTGTCACATGGCGATCTTCGCTTGAAAGAAAAGCAGAAATCTTCTTAAATTGTCGGCCATGGCCTGGCAAATTCAGGCAATTGATTAACTTGTTCTATACTACTTTTACTAAGAAAATCGCTTCGCTTAAAAATCGCTCGCTGAGAAGCGCATCACGCATTATGCGCATTTGGGTCCGCAGAAGTTAAACATACAAACGTTGGTAATTAGCAGCTGTTTTCCTCATTTTTCGGTACGCTGAAGTGTCACAGACTTACAAAATCTAAGACTTCGATCGCGAGGGCGTCTCGAACGTTTTGCGTCGACCGGGTGAATAAGCAGGTATTTAGTTGAAATGATTCCGGAAGTCAAACACCGCTTCTTTCTGGCAGTTATTTTGAATAGATACATGTGTCGCTTTCACCGAGTGTTCACAACACACGCGAAAGGAATCAACTCAGAATTTCAGAGACTAGTACTCACCGAACACGTTGGAACCGATAGCATATCATTTCGGAGTCGCTTTCATCGAAGTGCTCACTACAAAACATACACCCTATTCGCCGTGGCAGAAGTTGTCGTGGGATAAAGCGCTGGGTTTTCTGTTTTCATCATCCAGCTGTTTTTGTACTGGGGGTGAGAACAGCACAGGACCACCCCAGTGCTTCGACACCTCAGGGCCCAAAGTTGCTTGTTGGCACGATTACGCGTGCCACGGTCTCAAACTTTGGTAAAATGTCCTACTACAAATATCACTTCGCCAGATAAGCACAACGCGTGAAACAGGCTTTGCCGCGCGCTACCCAAACAGCGCATGAAGCGAGCTGACGAGCCGAGGGATCCCAGTCTGTCCTAGCCGTGACGTCACAAACAATGATGATGATAGCTAGAGAAGCGCCCTTTCTACTTCGCACACGCCGCCAATAGTAGAGGTCAGTGCCCCGGACGCCTCATTGGCCCGCCCGGCCCCACAGCCTTGGCTGCAGACAGGCAGGACGCGAGCAGAGGCAATACCCCCTAAAAGACAAGGCCTGCCCGTGACGTCATGTTGAGTGGCTCCCCGACCCAACCCCAAGCGTCAAACACGCTTCGACGAGAGTACGCCGCGAAGCAGCAGACGCGTTCGCTTCTGGGCGTCGCCGTGTTCTAGCGTCACGCTGGCGGCGACGCTGCCTTGATCCACTACTGATGACGTCAGGGGAAGAATAGCGCTGGCCCTGTCTTCTAGGCGCGTTGATTCCATACAAGCTCGGATAGATCCTCTCCCACATTCTACAATCCGTTCACCCCTCTAAGCTGGCAGTGCGGTGAAAGCTACGAGCTCGGTGGACCAGTCATACGTGTGTATTTTACCATGTGATCCAGCTCTCCCGCTCATACCCTCGTGCAGAGATGTGCGTTCCGTGGTCAAAGAGAGAAAGAGAGGGGGGGGGGGCGTGCGTAAGCCTTCACCTCAGGGTAAACCTTTTTCCTCTTTCTTTCTTTATTCAAATATTTGAAGGGCAGAGAAAGGGACAAAGCAGCTTGGCCTTGTTCCAAGCCGAGCCTTCCACAAAAGCCCGGACCCTCCCGGAACAATCCTCTTTTCCCCAGGCCACTCATCGCACTATCACACCTGTACTACTGCGAGGCAGCGTGTCACACTAACTGGTCTCGACACACCCTTCACAATCCCTACTTATAAACGGAGTCATAATAAGCGGATATGTTCTTTCAAACGGTGTTGACAATACGGGGTGTATCCAGCATCCGGAAATAATAGAGAAAGGGGATCCCTGCGACCGTCCGCTCGGTTTTCCACGCGAGCACTTCTGTTGCAGACGACACCTGGGTTAGCGGACAAACAGCGTCGGCGCCATGAAGCCGCCATGTTGGTTACTCCACGTGTAGCGGCGCGTCTGACAAGATCGCTGCTGGTCATTCTTCTCGTCGCAGCGGGCGTCGAGACGTCACCCAAGCCCGCGTGCTCCAGGGCGACCCGCGAAGACCTGGAAAGGCTTCTGGGATCAGCGTTCAACGCCCGCTACATGGCCATCGACAAGCCAGACCCGGAACCGACGTCGAGTCGACTCACCGCCCGGCATTCGGAGGACCCACTCAGCGACCAGGCCGACCTGGAGGCAGGCGGTTTCAGCGTCGACGCCGACTTCAGACAAGACTTGCCGGGTGAGCGAAGACGTGTACGCGAGAAGAGGTCGGAGACGGCCAAGCCCTGGGGCTGTGCATCCAGGCTCGAGTGGGAGGACCTCGGAGACGATCGGTTCCCGAGGTACCTCCGGACCGTCAAGTGTCTCGGAGGTGACTGCTGGTTCGGGAAGTTCCGTTGCAAGGCGCGGGCTTTTACCGTGAAGGTGCTCAGGCGCAAGACTGCCAAGGAAAAGGATGGCGATTGTGTAATGAGTGCGTCGACGGCTGATTTGCCCGCAGAACTTCGGGAACACTGGGAATTCGAGGAGCGCGCGGTGGCGTTCTGTTGTGACTGTTCGGTGGACGACTGAGCCCTCTTCGTTGGAACTGTCTTCTACGATGACTTGCAGTTTTCATTGATCAGGTGAAAGGATGTGTTGCCCGGAGTGTCCACCAAATGAACAACGGCATTCTGATCTGGACTGTTCTCTAGAACTGTGTTCATGCTGGGCAATTTGTACGGCGTCTTCCGTGATGACTTGCAGTTCTTAATTACGTAAAAAAATGCGTTGCGAGGTCGTCTGGAGGGTGCACTAGGGGCCGCTTGTTACTTTTCCTTGAATGGGTATTGAAGGGCCCGATTTCATTTGTGCTTCGTGCGTGTTCATCTTTTTTTTTTTTTGGGGGGGGGGGGGTGTAGTTTATGCATTGAGTAGTCACGTTACTGGTACCGCGAAACTGTTAGAAGTATTAGCCATCGATCTGCGTGCTCAATTTCAATGCAGCTTAATAAAAAGTATACTGTACGGTGCATGACTCATCCACTGGTGTACTATGACTTGCGAAGACGTACTGCATGCTGGTGTTATGGCCGTTAGTCTCGCAGTCGTTTTAGACCGTAGAAGCACTAAGCGCATCAGACTCTTAGTACTGCTCTCATTTCTTTCTCTTTTTTCGCCCTTAGTTTTAGGGTTTAAGTTGTCACTTCATAACTCACCGATTGCTTTTGAAGCTTCTACTCCAAGCGGAGGCAGAGACTCACTTTCTAAAGTGAGCCCTAAAATACATGGAACCTGCGACGACGGCACCGGCTGAACCTCTCAAATCGGGCGGCCGCCTGCGCTACCTAGCCCGTGTTTTTAATAACCTTTAGGATTTACGGAAAATATATTTTTTTCTTTTAGAAAACAATTTAATTATATTGTCACTGCTTTTAGGAATATCATCCGCACAATATCCTGAATTTTTTATCCACCGCCGCACAGGTAATTCAATTTTAAGCAGAGCCCAACTGCTCAGATTGCACCCGCAAAACAGACGGCGTTTTCGTTGGCAACAGCGGAGTCTCTGACGCAACATCGGGCAAAGAGAGCCACCTCAGCTTTTGACTGCTGTCTCAGGAAAACAACTTCGTTCTAAGAAAGACGAGATTTACGGTATTGAGGAAGCTCATTTCTTCGACGATGATCTTTGTACGCAGTGCGCACCATCAACCATGTCGATCCAAGTCAACGCCCGCGACCTGACGTCACCATGCCTGATGTGACGTCACGACACGACCAGCCATGCATACTTGAGAAATGTGGCGTGAAGTTTCGTATTAATGTCTCGCATCTCTTTATCTTTTTCTTACACATCGTGAAACGAAGTTCACGGTGTAAGAAGTTGACAAACTATTCCAACTCCCTATCGAGAAGAATTAGTCCCACATGTCAAAGCTATTCTATTATTGTTAGATATAACGGGCGCGTTCCGGTAGCGCGTTCCTCGTAAGTTGTTACGCATAAAGATGTTCCCACTCATCAAGATAAATACTGCAGATTACTCCGGAGGGAGAACACCTTTAATATTTATACTATAATCGCTACCACACTAAAGGAGCCTTATTAACGGCACTATCTCAGTGTCTCCTCGCCGACCAAATCAGAGTGCCTGGCGCAACAGCCCCCGCGGCCACCGAAGTTACCTACGAAGCATTCGTTCTGATGGTCGACGCCTCAAGAAAAGGCAAGTTTTCCACACATGCTGCGTGCAGTACAAGCGAAGGCGACGGCAGGCGAGGGTAGAAAGGGCCAGCGCTAGGAAGGCTGGGGAGGAGGAGAGGCACCTATCTCCTCGCCCTTCGTAACCCTCCTCTCCCGCCTCGCCCTCCTAGTGTTCGCCCTTTCTCTCTTCGCCAGGCGTTGCCTTCGCGTGCGCTGCACACAACTACACTCCGTGTCGCTAGTTGCGTCCAGTACAGGCAAAGGAAACGCCAAGCGAGGGGTAAAAGTCGAGCACTAGAAAGGCTGGAGCAGAAGAGAGAAACTTCCTCTCCTCTCTACCGTTCGTAGCGCTCTCCCTTTCTCCCTCGCCCTCTAGAGCCCTTCTCTCCCGTTCCGCCTCCCCTGAGGTCAAGAACGAAGTGAGGCTCCTCCCACCTCTTTCCACTTTAGTAAAGCGAACGCAGGAGAGGAGGCGACCTCCTCTCCCCCGTTCGCTCCGCTGCAGTGGAAAGGGGTGGAAGGAGTTTCCACTTCGTTCTTGACCTGTGACGAAGGTAGGGCGAAGGAAGAACCCGAAAGGGGAGGAAGCAGACGGAACGCTGGAGGGGAGGGGGAAACCTTCTACTCTCTCTAGCGTTCCCTCCGCTTCTTCCTCCAAGGTCTTCCTTTTTCCCTCGCCCTACCTTCCCGAGTTCCAACGGACTGAAGTGACACGGAGTATATACTCGTTTTCCCCTAAGAGCCATAGCAAAAGCAGTCCGGCTCCTCGCGGACCATTTGGACTCTTACCCTTTATAGGGAAAATTAAGACTTATGGAGGTGCAGATTATGTGATATCTTATCAAAACGTACGCGTTTCAAACGTCGAAATCGTGTTTTTCCACCGAAAACCAAATATTGTAAGAACTACTTCGCGCGGCGAATGAACAATGCGCAAAACTTCCTTTTTTTTTTTCTTGAGGTGAACACGATTATATATAGTGACAGGATTCAAGAAATGTATCTCTCACACAAATTTGTCGTATAAGATAGCGAAACGATGTGTCTTGCGTTTGGACAAAATAACGGAACTTTGATCTTCAAACGCGCTGAAGTGGCTGGATTTCAACACACAGACGAGAACGTACTGCAAAAATACAAACCTGTTTTTTTGTTTTTTTATTGCAGTTATGCTTAAGGATGATGCAAGCCGAGGGGGTGCACTGGCACTCCTCAAAACACCCTCAAAAACAGCCTGTAGACACCATCCGAGGCATGTTTTGTCCTTGTATACGACGGTCCTGTGAAGTCATACAACACTGCCTGCCGAGCAAGTTCGAAGCACGGATGCTTCGAAGATGCTCAGGCGTGTCCTTAGATAATTCTGTCTTCCTGTCTTTTGTTACGACTAGCAGTGGGGCTCCGACGGCGCTGTACCGCACAAACTTCCCAGGGCATGCAATGCACGCGCCAATCGAACCGTATACCGTCATAGCCACGGCAGGATGAGAACGACAGGGAGGTCTTTGTGTCGTTCTAGCCTCCAGCGCGAGCTTGCTACCTTCGATGATGAGACTTGGGCGTCTCGCAAGCTCCGAGCGTGCACGCGCAGCCAGCACGACGGAGGGCGTCGAGCGCGTGCCGGAAGCATCCGAAAGAGGCGCCCTGCCGTTCTCATTCTGCCAATGTTCCCGATGCGGTACCGGGGAGCGGCGTTTGGCAACTTCCGGTTCCTTAGGAAAGTTTGTTTCACCGTTGACAAACGACGACAATGAGCCGCGAGCCTGTACAAGCATGATTCTGAAACCTCCAGTGACCAGTGGCAGCTCGCTAAGGGGGGGTGGGGGGGGGGGCGGGCCGCCCCGGGTGCAGCGCTCGGGGGTGTCGCGGCGGGCCGCGGGGGGTGTGTCGCGGCGGGCCGCGGGGGGGAGTCGCGCGAGCGGAGGGGGGGGGAAGGTGTCACGGCGGGCATACCGCCCCGGGTGCCGCTGACCCTCGTGACGCCACTGCTCCAGACTGTGGTTTTCAGAATCATGCGCAGACAGGCCTGCAGATCATCATCGTCGTTTATCAGCAGCTAAAGAAAATTTCCTAACGAACCGGAAGCTGCCAAACACCGCTCAGCCGTAAAGAATTCCGCACACTGGGCAAACTGCAGGTGCTGCAGGCACAGGAGCCGGGAGGGGCGGGAGCCATGCTTGCAATCGTCTATAGACTTCCCAGTATAGACCGTGTCGCTTTGCAGAGCTCGTGCCGTCAGTTCAAGAATACCTCCTCTATATTCTCAAATGCCTGGCAGTTCGACGACGGAGCCATAGACTGCCCGATCGCAGATTTGGAGCGCGAGCTGGTCACAGCACAGAGCATCAAAGAGCCATTTCTCGGGGAACCTGGACGCCAGGGCACAGCTTTTGCAGGGGCGAGGACCCGGAAACTCACTCGTTCGCTCGGGAGAAGCGTGTTTCGGCGTCTCGCCGCAGCGGGGCGCCAGTCACGTGGCTCTCTTCTCATCCGTTGTCTGCCACTCCACCTTTTCCTTTCGGCGGCCGCTTCTCGTGGCGATCTGCAAGGCTTTGTCAGTATAGAGGAGGCTACGCTGCAGCGTGCAATCTACACCGTACTGCAGCCAATGCCACAAGCACGAGTGCTCGAGATCGTTGCTTTGAAGCGTTCTTCTGCACAATGAGCGCTCGCGCTAGAAATGCATGTCTCAAAGCCAGGAGTGCAAGCTAGCTCGCGCTTATAGCTTCAGCTGCAATCTCAACTTAAAGGTGAACGGAGTATGAAACTATCCAATGCCATAAAAGTTATCAAACCGAAGGAGTGACCACGCCGTTCGTCCCTTATCGGCGTAGCGTGTGCGCATATGTGAATTGCCATACGATTTAATGGGATCGACATCGATGAACCAATTAAGCCGTAGGACCACACTGTGAACAAGGTAAAGAGAAACAAACCTAACATTCCAACCGATCAAGTGCATAGCCGGAGTGATCGCGCGCTTTAGAGCTCTTTGAGCACGTCCCGAAGTAGAGTTTCGACGTTCCGCAAGTACATGAGCTTGGCCAGTGCGACGCAGGCCCGTTCCAGGTCGTCCTTCTGGAAAAAGGAGTCCATCTGCTCGTTGAGGAGCGAGATCTCGACGCGGACCGTCTGCAGGAGTTCCCTGGCGGTGTCCTGGTCTCGGGCTGGGTCCATGTCGGCCACCCGCTCGTTCAGCTCCATCATGCGGTCCAGGAACGGCGCGTCCAGTTGGATCGCCTGCAGGTCGATGCCGTGCAGTTCGAGCAGGTAGCGGGCCCGCTTATCGGGCCTGGAGAGGATCTGGTACGCCTGGTTCACCAGGGCGGACAGGTCGTCCGAAAGGTCTTGCTCTTTCTGGAAACAAGGAAAAGGACGGGGGAAAAAAGTACGAAAGAAAGGTCAATATATATTTTGTTCGTTTGTTTGTGGAGAGGGGGGTCTTACTATACAATGCACGGTTTAGGATAGTCTAACGACTTAGCAAACATGAGAAAGGTGAAGGAAGATCGCAATTAAATCGTACAGAATTCGGGACATGTTACAATCGTTATTGTCGTGGTAACTCGCAGCCGTATCTTATGACGCAACGTATGACTGACGCATGTGTACAGGCGCGGTGCTTCATTCTGAGAGCGCAGTTCTCAGGCGCCCGTTTCCAGGTTTCGCGGCGTCGGCGTAACCGCGCTAAATTTAGCGGGAAAATTGGCGTCACGTGTTGAATTGGTGTTGAGGTCGCGTGGCGTAAATTTTCCAGCTACATTTAGCGGGGAAACTGTGGGAGAAGGGGAGTGTACGGAGGAGGAGGATAGGAGGGTACGGAAGAGGAGGAGGAAAAAGGAGGAAGAAAGGGGAGAGGAGGAGGGTTTGGTGGGAGGGAGGAAAGAAAAGGAGGACGAGGAGGAGTCCTCAAGAGCTGCGCTCTAATTTCGCGTTACAGAAATTTGTATACTGTATACTCTTTCATTTCTTTTCCTCATTTTAGGTTTAAGCCTGATTCATATATGGTGCGATTTTGCAGCTGCGGCGTTGATTGATTGATTGATTGATTAGGGTTTTATGGCGCAAAAGCATCTTAGGCTATGATGCGCCAGATACAGACTATTGCAGAGAAGGTTTCAGAGGGGAAAGAGCTTTAGTAGCTGTGATGGATTAAAACTATGTATATGACTTGTAAATAGTGATGGAGATGAAGTTGAATATAAAATTATAGCCGGTGTAAAAGACCGATAGCTCTCAAAAAGTTAAAAACACAACTGTGTGGTACAAGTGGGTCGTTGCCAAGTAGAATACTAAGGTGTAAAGGCGTATGCTCGTTATACAATTGAGAAAAATGTTTCCGACGTTCTCGGTCATACGCTGGGCATTCAAGTAAAATGTGTAAAACTGTTAGAGGACTAAAACAGTTCTCACACTCTGGGGCCTCTTCCCTGCGCAGGAGGTGGCCATGAGTAAGGTGTGTATGACCTATCCTCAGTCGACACAAGACAACCTCATAGAAACGTTCACGGTGTCGAGCACTCTCCCACTCACTGATCAATGGTTTTACAGAATGGAGCTTGTTATTAACTTCTTCATCCCATTCTTGCTGCCACTTCCTTCTAATACAATGCTTTAAAAGTGTGCTATAATCTTTGTATGGAATGTCATGCAGGTCCACTTCTTGCTCACCAGCAGAACTTGCAGCAAGGTCTGCTTCTTCATTTCCGGGTATACCAACATGGCTAGGAACCCAACATAAAATTATTTTAATATTCTTTCTTGAAGCATCAATAATTTTATTCTGTAACTCCATGATTATTGGGTTCTTTGAAGTCTTTAATGATGAGATTGAACGCAGAGAACTCAGTGAATCAGTGTACACGACTGACTGCTTGCTCTTTGTTTTTACAATGTGATCAACTGCAAGACGGAGACCACATAACTCTGCTGTTAAAATAGTGGCTGTACACGCAATCCGTTTTACACAACGAACAGAGGGGCCGATCATAGCACATCCAACAAACGATTCTGTCTTAGTACCATCCGTGTAGTATGAGTTGTGTCCAGAATACCTACTCTGAAGCTCAAAAAATTCCTGTTTTATATATTCTGGTGGAGTTTCTTTCTTTTTAATTTTCGTTAGTGAGAGGTCACAGGAAATGAGGCAGTGGTCCCACGGAGCTATTGCTAGTGGAACAGGAGTGACGGGCATTGTACTACTCAGTCCAATTGAATCTGCTTTGGATGCATTTCTCATACTAAAAGGCGGTATTACAGAGGGCTTGTTGTCAAAAGTATGTTTATATCTCATTTCTTCAACAGCTTCTCGAGAAGGGTGCAAGGGAACCGAACGAATTCTAAGCGAATACATAAACCCTAAAGCAAACCTCCGCTTCTCCAGAGAACATTCATTTGACTCTACGTAAAGGCTGGGAATAGGCGACGTGCGAAATGCACCTGTAGACAGCCGCAGTCCCTGGTGATGAATAGAGTCAAGCATTCGTAGGGCTGAAGGCCTTGCCGATCCATACACACTACTACCATAATCGAGGCGCGAGCGAATCACCGATCCGTAAATTCGGAGGAGGCAGAGGCGATCAGAGCCCCAGGAGGTGTGCGAAAGCACCTTAAGGATGCTTAGTGCTTTTTGGCATTTTAATTTGAGATATCTGATATGCGAAAGAAAGGTCAATTTACTGTCAAGAATAAGCCCTAGGAATTTATGTTCAGGTTTTGTTGGAATTGAAGCGGATCGCATGGTCAACGAGGGCTGCACAGAAGTTCCCCGTAGGCGAGAAAAACAAACAGACACTGTTTTTTCAGGTGAAAAGCTGAAGCCGTTCTGGTCTGCCCACTTGAGCAAATTGTTAATTGCTAATTGGACCCTACGTTCGCACAAAGCAAGGTTACAGGATGAGACGGATATCTGAAGGTCGTCAACATAGAGTGAATACTGTACAGATGGTGGAATGGCCCGAGCAATTGAGTTCATTTTAACTATAAAAAGGGTTACACTCAAAACGCCTCCCTGAGGGACGCCATTTTCCTGGCAGAACTCTCTAGAGTAAGTAGTGCCCAATTTAACACGGAAGGTACGCATCCCCAGATAGCTCTTGACGAATGCTAGCATTCTACCACGAATGCCAAAACTATACAGGTCTTGCAGGATGCCATGACGCCATGCCGTGTCATACGCCTTTTCCAAGTCAAAGAAAACAGACAGGCAGTACTGCTTATTTACAAAGGCCTCACGAATAGTAG
>JAZHYW010048478.1:0-24849 GCA_037355805.1 Ixodes ricinus
CCCCCCCTCCCCCCCCCTCTCCCCGAAGGAAGGCGGAGCTTAGTATAACCTCCTCTCCACCTTCACACCTCCTTTCCCATGCGCAGAAGACCGAAATGCGCCCACTTGCATGGCGCATTGGCCCCATTGCACTAATATATTTGGTGGTGCTAGAGGAATCTTTAAAACGCTCGCCTTTCGCACGCGTCAGGCAGCTCGTAACAGCCAGATAGTGGACATAATCACGTCAACGGAAACACCCTATAGGAAGTGTCCCCTGGTGGCCATAGCTGTGTGCGCTGCTGCTAAGCGCGTGCTGACGGCGAGCTTCCCCGGCGGTTTTGCAACGTGTATTCTGTACTATCAAGATTGCAGGTCTTAGATGCCTATTATTAGGGATGTCGCGAACCATCCTAGGTTCGATTTCGAAAGGTTTCGATATTTTCGAAGCGAACTGGAGGTTCGCATTCCAAAAATTTCGATATTTTTCGTACCGACCGAGGTTCGAAATAAAAAAAAAAAACTCGCAACTTTCGATCCCAGTGGAGTTTCGAATTCCGAGAAAGTTTGAAGCTTTCATGGTTTCTAAAATTTCGGGTTCGAATGTTTCGAATGTCTTTTACTTGAGGTTCAATAAATTCGAAGATTTCGAACTTTCCTAACTTAAAAATTCGGGATATTCGAAAATTTTAAATTTACTTGGGATCTGAAGTTCGAAGAATTCGAAGATATCGAAATTCTTTAGGATATAAAATTCGAACAATTCGAACGCTTCGAATTTTTATATACATAAAGTTCGAAACCTTCGAAGATTTCGGTTTTTTCTACATAAAGTTCGGAAAGTTCGAAGGTTTCGTTCAGATTCTCCTTTAAAGCTAACATAGAAAAAAAAAAACTTCGAAGATTTTGAATTCTTTTTTTGTGCTTGAATATTTGCCAGTGCATGAGTGACATGTGACCATAGATCAGTAATTTTTGACCGCCAGCCCGGGGAGGGGGGTCTTTAACGTGCATGGCGCAGCAGTGATCACACGAACGCACTGTTTTACGATACTCATCCAGTTCGAAACGGCCAGGGGCGGGCAGGATGTTGAGGCTCAAGAAAAACCTTGAAGCGACCTGGCAAAGTACCTCCCCACCCCTTGCACGCTGGTAGTAATCCGATCGAACGCCGCCCGAGTGACGCTGGCATATTGTAAGTTAAGTTTGTAATTGTCCTGGAGGTTTATTTTTCGGGGACGGAGGAAACGCCCCGCAAAAGGCACAGAAGCCGACACAACTCGAGGTCGAGGAGCGTTCTACAATACAAGTGGCGTTGGAAGAGGAAAGACGGGGGAGGGGGGAGGTGCTCTAGCGGCCCCCCCCCTTCCCCCCTTCCAGATATTTCGGACTGTTCAAGAAAAACAATACTGGGAAAGAGGGCGTGGTCGAGCTTATTTTAATCTGAAATTATTTATGTGCATGTATAGCTACTGTCGCTCTTCACTGCATAAAAGATCGCGTAGAATCGTCATTTTCGGAAACTCGTTGTCAGAAGGCAATACTTGTCACATGCTTAGAGGTTCGGAAGTTCAAAGCTATGTCTTTTCGACCTAAATAACTGTGCCATTGGTAAAAAAAAGTAAACATAACAATGAATGCGAAGATAAAAAGCTGGAGAAAAAAGAAATAAAAAATAAAGATCCCGTTGGAAGTGTTGTATTCTTGCATATTCAGAAGCTCAGAACTTCGAAACAAATTTCTCCTAACAAAATGTCTACAGGCTAGAAGAAACACTTCCCAAAAACGTAACGCAAACATTTTTTTTTTTAATGACGTGTTGAACTTGAATCAGGCACGTATCCAGGGGTGGCCTATGGGGTCCGGGCACCCCCCCCCCCCCCAAAAAAAAAAAAAAAAAATCTTCCATTTTGCTGGGACCTCCTCTCCCCCTCCCGCTTATACAGCATTTTGTCATGGGTCCCCCCCCCCCCCCCCCCCGAAATAAAATCCTGGCTACGTGCCTGACTTGAATAATATTAAGAAATCTTCCCCCCATGAGTTAATTTATTCCTAATTCCACATTATTTTGTATTCTGCAGATGGCAATTATATGTACTGTCCGTGGTGTTAATTTAAATGCGACACCTCAAACAACTTGGAGGAAAAAAAAACCACGTTTAGGACATAATTGCCCGTAGATACATGTTTGGACATTTCTTCGAAACTCATATTGAATAACAATATTCACATCTTAAGACGACACTTACCTAGGCTATACACAGATCATTCTTAAAAAGTTTAACATCTCTACCGTAAATAGATTCGACTTTAGCGCGCTTCAAATATGGCACTAACGACAATCGTCAAAAAACCCGTCGTCCCTCCCTCGCCCCTTCGGGAATTTTTTTTTCTTTAAAACTGAGCTTGCCAGAACATTGTAATAAGCGGCATTGTCTTTCGTAAGGAACGCAGCACCACTTGTAAAAATTCGAGAGAAAAAAAATTACGATTCTACCTCACTGCTTGAATTCAAATGAAACCGTCCGCCGGTCTTTCGAAGTTCGACGAACGTCGAACTTTACCCTAAAAGTTCGAAGTTCGTCGAACTTTGATTTTTCAGGATCGAACGTTCGAAACTTTTCGAATTGTCTTGATAAATAAGTGCGAAAGTTCGAAAATTATCGAATTCCTCGGCGTAGGAAGTTCGAAAGTTCGAACGGCTTCTGAACTTTTAGTGCAAGAAATTCGAAAGTTCGAAAATCATCGAAGTTTTTGGTCTATCAAGTTCGAAAGTTCGACAAGCATCGAATTTTGCAGCATAATAAATTCGAAAGTTCGAAAAGGATCGAATTTTCTAGCGTAATAAGTTCGACGGTTCGAAAAGCGTCGACCTTTTTAGTTTTACAAGTTCCAAAATTCGAATTCCGGCGAATTTTACGATATAGAAAGTTCGAAAATTCGAAATCTTTCGAACCTTTCGAACCGCTCGAGTCGATCATCGAAACTTCGGTTCGAAAAAAGTTCGCGGCATCCCTACCTATTATTGTGTCAAGTGAATGACCCCAATCGGCGGCGAGATGCTTTGGTGGCGCACACCAATGGTTCCCTCTCCTGACGTCATTACCTTGCGAACAACAAGTTCGATGGTGTTTGTAACGAGCATGGTGGAAGCTTGAAATCATTGCACTTTTGAAGGCACACCGCAAGTCCTTCATAATAGACGTTCTTACATTACCCTAATTTCCGTCGATGAGAAATCCTTTGTTGACATCATAGTCACCATTCGGTCACTTGTGGCAGACCGACCACCGTGACGCTTTTGATCGCTCACGTTGCCAATAAGGAATATTCACTGCCGACCATAGTAGTATTCGCGACTGCTGAGCCATGGCCTCCTTTATACTGATAATGCCTGCCCAATCGCCAGTTGCCAGCTATCACCACGAGGGTGCGCCGCCTCCCCATACTAGACAGAAAACGTAAAGGACGTGAACGAAGTGACTAAGCCTTTTTCGTGCGTTCTTTCATTCTTGGTGCTATTTTGGGCATGTGACGTGGTGGCTTTAGGTCGCATTTAGACTTTTTTTACCACGCTTTTTGCTGCGTGTTATGCAGACTCCCAAAAGAAAATGCAGGGACTGTCATGTCCCGAGACCCCAAGCAACACCCGGGACCATAAAATGTGACTAAAGCCCATTTAGGGGAAAACTGCGCCTCAAATTTTATCTTCTGCTACTCCAAAATATACATTAGGTAGCTCTTTGCAACGGGCATTAAGCAAGGCTTGTGTAGACAGGCCTTCCTTAAAGCTCGTTGGAGTGAAGCCTCAGCATCCTGCTGAGGCTTCACTCAAAACCGGCCAGCTTTGTTCGGGCCTCCCTGTCGTCAAAGCTGGATCAGACCATATAGCTTTTCACGGCATCTTTCGGTGCTGTTTGAGTGGCTTACCTCCCGGCTCTCTGGCAGCTCGAGGTAGTGACGAATGCCTGACGACAAGCACAATTCGTCATTACTAAACGTGAGCCCTGACACGGCTAACACTGTCCACAGAGCGTAGGGGATTTGGTAGCGATTGTAACCCCAGAGGACAATGGCCGTTACAATTTCTCTTCTCCTGCCCTTCAGCCTGATCCTTCACCTCAGGAATAAATACTTTGTGTTCATGGTTTCGAGATTTTGGAAGTTTTCCACCTGCTCGTTCGTCAGGCTTGTAATTTATGTTGGGTCACACCTACTGTCCTCTAGATTTGTTCACTTTAGGAACCTACATATTGTTGGCAGAAGGTAATTCAAAGGCCTTGTTTCGTCAGGTTCCGTTGTCAAGCTCTAACGGCGTCCATTCCATCGCACACATACCGTTTGCACGAATCTCTTTGCGGTGTGAGCCTTCGTCTTGCAGAACGCTCCTTGCGGTCCGAGCATACATGTTCCAGAACAATGTGCTGCTGCTCACTCGCTATTAACTACGCGTTCCGAATTTTTTAAGTACGTACGTCTCTGTAGTGGCAGTGCGCAGCAGACAATCATCATCTTCATTGTACGCGGTGGTGGCGCCCCTGGCGGTGATCATGTGAAGCAGGCGCAACGGCGCCAGAGCCATGGAGAAGCCAGAAATTGGACAGGCATTTTTCAGTATAAAGGAGGGTATGGCTGAATGCGTACTGATGTTGAGCTTCCGCAGTTGTTTTGCAACGTGCAATCGCTATCAAAATCGCCGCTCTTATGCATCATTCACACTGGCGGTTGAACCGCATTCGCGAAGCGGTTGCGAACGCGGTTGCTTAATGATTCATGGGCAGTTTCACGCGCATTTGATGATGAAAACAAGCGGATCCGTTTAGCGGTTGCGATTTGAACGTCCTGTATGAATGCAGAATTATTAGCCTATTAATTGAGCTCGTTCTGAGCATGCACTCTAAACAGCGGCCCTCAAGTATGTCGTCCAGTGAATATCTACTATAGTGAGAGAATGACAGAAGGTCCAAAACATAAATTTTGATAAATGTTTTTTTTTCTTGAAATTGTCGAGGCAATAATTAAACGCGGCATGCCGGTACCATTTTCACTCTACGTGCCCATGGCGTGTGCTTTGCTCGGTTTTCAAAGCGATGAATCTGCGCCTGTGGGGATGGGAAGACATGAGAATAGACGTTTTGCAAAACTACCCAAGCATCAAGGAGAATGCTGGGAACGTAGCTACACACGCTGCACGAGCTCGATTTATCTTATGAAAGATTCGATGCAAATAAACAAAAAGAGGCACTGATGAACGCGGGTGTAAAGTGCCATTGATTTCGGGTTTTTGCTTTTGAAGAGTTATTAGAAAGTTATGGAATAGGGGGACCCAACGTTTGGGTTCCCCTAAGAAATCAGGGGACCCAATCGCAAACAAGGTTCGCATCGACGGCTAATAAATTAAGGCTGGTTCACACATGTGCTAACGGTTGCGTTCGCAGGCAACCAAAGCGACCGTAACGATTAAAACACCGCAACAGCCGTGACTCATGGTTCGCTTCGCGAAGCTACCCCTTGTATCCCTTGCCATGCTGTGTACGGCGAACACTTCTCCCGGTGATTTTATCGTAAACGGTCGTTCCGGTTGCTCGTGACACGCCACCAACACAGATGTGTGAACCAGCCTTCAGGGTTTTGAAACGTAGCGCAGCGCGCTTATGTTCCCGCTTTCAGCGCCAACGCGGCTGACGAGCGTAATAATCATAAAAGAAACATAATAATAAACGTAAAACATATGCGTCTTAGCAAGTACTTTTTGTTTACAAATAATAGTTAAGGTAAATCCCAATCAAGCCGGCCAAAACAAGAGACAGTCTAAAATCAGTATAAATGTTGTTGGCCGTATTCAGCCGAAACAATCAATTTGAGCGCTCTAATCTGGCGCTTGTTCTCGGATTTTCGGGGCGTTCATGTGCGCTTTGACCGTCTGTCGCCGAAGATGTAGGCCTTCAACTTTTTCGAAACTGGAGACGAACGCGAGCAAGCATACTCTGCGAGCAGCTGCTCTATGTATATCTGAGCTGGAGCGACTTTGAAGCCTTCAAGTACTTGTTTTCAGGCTGCAGGTATCGTGACACGGACGAAACACACTCGGAGCCACGGGAGTAGGCACCATGACAGAACAGCACACGACAAAACAGCACGCGACAAAACAGCACGGTCAAAACAGCACGCGTCAAAACAGCACAGCGTCAAAACAGCACGACGACAAAACAGCACGCGTCAAAATAGCACGCGACAAAACAGCACAGCGTCAAAACGGCAAAGCGACAGAAGAGCACGTGCCAAAACAGCACGGCGTCAAAACAGCACAGCGTCAGAACAGCACAGCGTCAAAACAGGACATTGACAATATAGCTAGGGTTTGGCGTTTTCGGTTTTTATTATTTTGAAACTCGGCGTACATTTTTCGGTTTTTATTCCAAGCAGAAGTTTTCGGTTTATTGCTGAGAATATTTGTAGACGCATAAACTTTTCAGTTCTTTTCGGTTTATTGACGAAAACCAGTATACTGACGAAAATGCAATATTTAAAGGCGTTTGTTTAAAATGAATAGTGAGTAAACCAGGTACTGGATTTCTTATTTGTTGCTGTCTGTGGCAGCCGACGCGACCTGTTCTGCAAGACGCACTGGGGCCCTATCGTGATCTGACATTATCATCGTGGGCTCGTATTTGTACGCAGGACGAACATGAGCTTTACTACCACTTCGGTCGGAGAGGCAAATATCAAAATCCAAAAATTTGCAAGCATTGTACTCAGTGCGTCTTTCCCCCATTTTCACGACTGCGAGAGGTGGTTAATTCGCGCAGACCAAGAAACGACAATAATGCAATCGTATTTATGCCCTCCTCTAGTAGACGGAAGCTAGGGGTGTTAAAAAATGTGCGGCATTAACGGATGCCCTTTAATTTCATTGTACAGTTCACGATTAAACTCTCTTCTTTGAACAAAGAATTCGGCACACAAATCCCTATCAGGTGGAAAACCCAGATTTCGTCCTGAAGACCATTGCGTCGGTTCAACTTTTGTTGAAAGTTGAACCGATCTCGGAGACAAGCTGAAAACTGCGAAAGGAAGTGGTCATACGGTCAGTAATGAGGCGCATTCCCCACCCACCCCTCCAAACGCCCTCGAAAATACTGACCTTTTTCAGTTAAAACCGAATTTGTAAAAAAGATTTCGTCGTACTTTTACCGGTTTTATCGGTTTAAGCCGCAAACGCTGAACCCTAAATAGAGCGTATGGAGTTAGAAAATTCATGTCTCAAAGTAGGCACTGTAAAGGAATGGAGGGTCTAGGCCAATTCCTCGAAGGTCAACCTCGTCGACGGCCAATATGTCGAATCCGTTCTCATGGGAGCAAGTTGGGAGTGGGGAGCATACTCGATGCGCACATGAAGGCTCCGTGGGCAGTACCGAAGCCCCCGCTGGTGCGTATTATGGCTATTTCTCGAGCAGTTCTGCTAATATTGACGCGCAAGTTTGCTGGTGATGTCGTCTACAATAAATGAATCAATCGCACGGCAATGTGCTGTTGTTAGTTGTTAAAAGAAAAAAAGAAGTGTGTGCGGCAACGGTGTGCTTAGCCCATGCTGTACGGCAACAGCATTGAGGCTGTGGCATGTTTCTGCTTCACCGGTTTCCACTCGATCGAGGCCTTCGTCGGCAATAATCTGTGAATTTAACTCAAAACAACTTCTCGCCTGCAAGCTGCAGCCGCGTGTTTCCGGGACATTTTATTCACGGCGAATGAACCCCGCAGAATCGGTGCCCATGGTACACCTTGAATTCGCTCGACATTAAAGTTGCCTTATCTTCCCGGTTCTATCAATGCATCTGTAATCGGCGCATCTCCCGCTTTTTTTGGGGGGGACGTTTTACGCTTAGGTGGTAATTACGAAACGACGAGTACCCTCACCGGACTGCCGCAAACCAGACGGTTCATAACTTGAACTTATGGATTTCTTTTTACCCAATAACTTTTCCTCTTTCGCTAAGTCTAAAAAAAAAAAAAAGACAAGACAACGCGGCCAACATTGACGCGAAGATATCACCTCTAACTACCCAATCTCTTCAGAGATCAGCGCAGTTAAGTAGTAGTAACTACTGCTAACTTCGTTTGTTTTTAGCAATCACACAGCAGCACCAGTCGGGACACTGACTTAGCAATGAAATAGGCAATAAATTCCTTTATAACCTAGCGACAATAAATGAAAGGGTTAAGGAGGTTCGAAATTATTCGCGCAGAGAGAGGTGAAGAGCGCGCTCGAAGTTGCTACATGCGTGCTGTTTTGTCGCTGTGCTGTTTTGACGCCGTGCTGTTTTGGCACGTGCTCTTCTGTCGCTTTGCCGTTTTGACGCTGTGCTGTTTTGTCGCGTGCTATTTTGACGCCTGCTGTTTTGTCGCCGTGCTGTTTTGACGCTGTGCTGTTTTGACGCGTGCTGTTTTGACCGTGCTGTTTTGTCGCGTGCTGTTTTGTCGTGTGCTGTTCTGTCGCGTTCCCCACGGGTAACCAATACGTAGCCATGTCAGCGGTTGCCTCCTCTCTTGAGGCTTAGGAACGGCCAGAATCAGGGACGATCTTTAAGATGGGGCGAGCCCATCGCTCATTCTTTGTAACTTGAGCGAGATTAAGCAAAGCGGAAGCCCGTTGCTCTGCCATTCATTGGCATTGAAATTGGCAAATACTGCAGCGACCATGACGAATTGGCTCCAGAAGTGGGTGGAAAGGGCGCCGCTATATTTGCCTGACGCAACCCGCCCCAAGCAAATAGGGGCCCAACGCAATTTCTTGAATTTCGCGTTGGGGGTCAGCGCCAACCCAAAACCCAAAACGGAGTTTGGGTTCTGCGAATGCGCAGTGGTGAGCCCCTTTTTCTTTGGGGCCCCCTATTCTACAAAACTCTCGAATAATGCAGAGAGACAGCACGTGCAGCGCTTGCAACTCCACTGGTGGACGCTCCTTGGTGATCGAGAAATTTTGAAAAAAGGTACAGGATGTATTTACTAGACGCCATATTTGAGGGTGATGTTTAAAGCGCATTCCCACAACAAGCTCATATTACTAGGCTGCTTAGACGAGTAATCTCGACAATGCAAAATGCACATCACAAAAAAAAAAAAAACTGTGGAAGCTTTAGAAATTTGCAGAAGTTTCCTGCGCGATGTTGGCACAAAGGAGTTCTTGACAACATTGACCTTTGATGTAACTGGGCGGATGTCCTTGGAGTCGGCGTGATGGCCAGAAGCTCCAGCTCAAAAACGCCAAACTTGTATTTGACCTTGTTGATGATGAGCCCGTTCTTCGCTAGGCGCTGGAGCAAGATCTCCCGATGTTCGAGATGTTGCTCGGCATCAGTGCTGGACGCCGGGATGTAGTCGACGTAGGCGGAAACAAATGTCAGCTCACGGGTAGCGCTTTGTCGACGAACCTGTGATATGTCTGGGCAGTGTTACAAAGGCCAAGGGGCATCTTGACAAACTCGAAGAGACCAAACGATGAGATGATGGCTGTCTTCACTGTCTTCCGTGCGCTGTATGCCTCCACATGGATCTGGTGGTATGCTTTGACGAGATCAACTTTTGAAATGATGGTCGTCTTTTCCAGCGATGCAGCGAAATTCGTAATGTAAGGTAGAGGATATCGGTTCAGTTCTTTTGCAACATGCCTTCCACACCGTCAAAATTGCCGGTCTTCGCAGCCTATCAGTAGAGTGTGTTCACTGGCGGCCATAGCTGTGTGAGCAACTGCTGAGCACGAGCTGATGGCGAGGTTACACAGTTATTTTGTAACGTGCAGTCCATACTATCAAGATTGCCGGTCTTAGTAGCCTAATTATATAAGCTCGGTCTGAGCATGCGCTCTAAAGAGCGCTTTTAAATATGGTACCAAATAAATAGACCATTTGTTGTGTTACCCAAGCACCAAGGAGAATGCAGGGATTAGCGTTCTACGCGCCACACGTGCACGCCTTCCCCGTGTAAAAGATTCGAAGTAAATAACTAAAATAAAGCGTTGACGAACGCGCGTGCAAGATGCCATTTGTTTTAGGTATTTGTTTTAGAAAAGTTACTACTGCCGAGGCCAGCACGTGCGGCGCATGGAACACCAATCCCTGCATTCTCCTTGATGCTTGGGTAATATTAGAGTGCCTTCATGTGCGCTTTGCTTGGGGTGAAGACATCTGGCCGTTTTGTTTCCAACGCTTATTTTTATTTTTGTTCTGAAGCGCGTGAAAGAGCGTGTCCCTGCACGCGCTCGTGGCGCTGACAGTGCTACGGCGACATTTTGTTTCCTGCGATTTCTTTCTATTTTCCCTGTGAGCGCGTGCTGTCGGCATCGGGTGCTATACTTCGTTTCAGCTTGGGTCCAGACGCAGCCGATGCTACAAGCGCGAGCTCCGGGCTTCCAGCGTCCCTGCCAAGCACGCGCGCTCGTGCAGCACAGGCACTGTTCAGGGCCACACGCTCGTGCTTGTAGCATCGGCTGTGTCTGGACCAAAGCTGAAACGAAGTATACAAACGATGGCATCACCCTAAACAGAAGGACATTGAGGCACTCTAGGGTAATATAACAACAGGTCTATACCCCTTTAAGGGGCGAGATGTTTTGGTGGCGCCCTCCTATGGTTTCCTCTCGTGTCGTCATTACCTTACGAACAACAAGTTCGACGGCGTTTATAATTAGCATGGTGGAAGCTTGAGATCACTGCGATCTGAAGCCAACACTTCCAACATCGTGAAAATTGAAGTTCTTACTTTACTCTTACTTCTGTCGATGCGAAAACCTTTGCTGACGTCATAGTCACCATTCGGCCAATCGTGGAAGGCAGACCACAGCGACGCTTTCGATCGCTCACGTCGCCAATAGACAATAGACCTATTTCAATGTCACCCAAGCATTGGGGAGAATGCAGGGATTGGTGTTCCACGCGCCACACGCACACGCCTTCCCTGTATGAAAGGTTCTAAGTAAATAACCAAAATAAAGCGTTGACGAATACGCGTACAAGATGTAATCTGTATAAGGTATTTGCTTTAGAAAAGTTACTACCGCTGACGCCAGCACGTGCGGCGCGTGGAACACCAATCCCTGCATTCGCCTTGATGCTTGTGTAATAGACCTATTGCTATATTACAGAAGCATCAAGGAGAATGCAGGGATTGGTGTTCCACGCGCCGCACGTGCTGGCTCCAGCAGTAGTAAGTTTTCTAAAGCAAACACCTAAAACAAATAGCATCTTGCACGCGCGTTCGTCATCGCTTTATTTTGGTTATTTACTTCGAATCTTTATACGAGGAAGGCGTGCGCCTGTGGCGCGTGGAACACCAATCCTTGCATTCTCCTTGATGCTTGGGTAACATAGCAAATAATCTATATAGCAATAGGTCTATCACAAGCAGGGCACCTGGCCGCCACCACGTGATTGCTCATGCGTAAAATCCAGTGCAAATGCACGCTTACAAAGCTATGTTCACGAGCAAGCTGCACGTGTTTGTACGCATGAGGCACCAGCTGGGCGCAATACTTGCAATTGTTCATAAGTGTCATTGGAGAAAGAAAAAAAGGGGTGTCAAGAAAAATATTTTATGCTTCCTTGTTTTACAACTGAAAAGCCAATCGCAAACATAGGGATTCTGTGTAGATGGCAATCACTGATAGCAATTGTTTGGCCTATCGCTTGTGAACGCCACGACGTTCTCTAAATGCGCATTCCATAATCTCATGACTACTGTTCTTGCCTGATGTAAGGTCGCAGCTAGTGTGCGCTGTGAACAAGGAGTTCCAATATGAAGTCCATTAAATGCCACATCTTCACAGATATAACTTTTCTAATCACGTCCGCCAACTCTCACTGTCGGTAGACCCAGTTTTTTTCTAGTTTTCTTCTCTTCTTGGTTCCTGACATTTTATGCTTTTTCCCACTTGCAACCCACTCACACTTTTACGATCTGCTGTAGTTAGTAGTTTTCAAATTAACCTCGTTTAAAACTATACTCGATTGTGTGATTGTTTTCTTCTTTATTTTTGGGGGTGGGGGGGGGGGGGTGTTGAATGGAAGACATTTACAGCACCCGAGGTTTTAGGTTCGAACAAAGCTACGCAGGGTTGCTCGTAACGTCGTTTTGAATTATTACTCTTCATTCATTCTCATTACTTGCATCGTTGTACCACTTACACAGTGTCAAACCAGCACGGTAGAGAGGGTACTCATGACACGTTTCGCCCAATAAAACCTGCCATACTATGCTCGTAATGATACCCTGTTTAATCATATAAAGTGTACCATTTGGTTTTTGCTCTTTGTCTTTACACTGTAGAGAAATATTAATTTAAAGCAGAAGCTAAAATGACTTCAGTGCAATCTACCTATAAGTTATATTAAATGGAGGACAAACGAGTTCGTTGCTGCCGAGAGCATGCTAACGGTGAGCTTCCAAGGCACTTTCAAAACGTTGATTCCACGCCATTAGGCTATAAGTTCAGAGCTTGTTCTGAGCCTGAGCTCTAAACAACACGCTGAAGTATCTCGCCTTGTCAATACCATTTATAGTCATGCAAACTGGTTCTATTTGGTACGCCGTGCTGGCACATCAAATGAGATTCCAGCACGTGCATATATATATATCGGTATTCTCTGCCAACAGGGTGGTACGACCCGGAAGCGAGGCGGCAAGTTCGACATCTTGGAGGCGGACAACGCAGCCCGAGGGGACTCGGTGGCCACCGACCACGCTGCCGATGGCGCAAACGACAGACAGTTAGGCCTGGACCACGGCATGCTACCGCGACGTATCTTCGATAAGAAAGAGGTGTGACTAATGTGACCCCTGTGAGGGCTACGCTCTTTGTCGTCGTTTATCCCGTGGTGTGTTTCTGAAACTACTCTGTGACTTCAATGCGAGACGGAACCATGACATTTGGGAGTCTTAGCGTAGCGTTTCCGCAGGCTACAGCACAGAATGGTATTGCAAACGGAAGTTCATGCTGTGATTTTGAAGCATGCTCTTCAGCGCGCGCCGAGAGCGTTGCCTTGCCCACGGTGGCCTTCGGTAATGCTATGCTAAAGCTCCCTATACTTTGTCCACCCTTAAGCTCAGATGGCAGCCACTGCCACAAGCACGGGAGCTCGAGGTTGCTGCTTTGAAGCGTTCTTCCGCAGAACGAGCGCTCGCGCTACAAATGGACGTCTCAAAGGCTACATACAGCTCGCGCATGTAACCTTGGCTGCAGTTAAAGCTTAAAAGGACCTAGCAAGGAACAAAAAGGCTTATCCTAAAGGGCACAGATGGGACACGCAATTTTTAAAATAAATTTTCCACGACAAATGCAAAATTGCGCAGTATTTACGCCGTTAGACGCACTTTAGGTCATAGCCCGCTCTAACCCCGCCCACATATCTGTTCCCCACCCGTTACTAGTGGACTGGCTTGCCTGCTCGACCGAACAGGCAAACAAGCGGAGTGTGTCCGTTTCATGTCAACCGGTGCGTCTAGTCTGGAAGTCTACCACCGCCTGCTACTCTTGCGAGGAGACGAGCGGCAGCCTCCGGCATCGTCTGCTTTTTGACCACAGTCTATCGTCGCCTGCAATGCCGTGAGACGGGGGCACGAAAGCTGCGCGTCGGCGTCCATCTTCGCGTCCGTCCGTCTGCTATTCATCCGCCGTGTAAAACCTTCTGCAACGTTCAGAACACGCAACCATGAGAGCGACGTTCTAGTGTTCGATCATGCACGAGCCATGTTCCAATACAAGCTTGTGTCAGCGTCTATCAATAGGCGTAATAAGCGACCAAGAAAAGTGAAAAAAATATTAAAATGTAGATATGAGATTTTTTTAAGCTTTATCTTCTTGTTTTTATTTCTTTTTTCACATGACATCTTTGAGCAAAGTGCGTGGGCGTCATGACGCACAGTTAAAACGAGACGTAAAAATATTCGTTTCGGTGGGCCAGGCGCACTGTAAAACTTAAAAGCTTGCCTTCCGAGGCACAATGACGGGAACATACCTAGACCCACTTTATGTGAGCCGGACGCCCGATCGCCTCCCGAAATGGCTCGCAAATTCTTACCTGTGTAGGTAGCTTCTCGTTAATGAAAACACGGTCGCAATCTCGACGGTTGCACAATTTCACGGAGAAGCGGGGCCGCTTTTACAGGAACCAACATCTTTATTCAGCATCAACACGCGCAAAGAAAGAACTCAAGCCAGATCGAACAAAATGCTTGATCTGGGACGCTAGGCTTAGGCCAGTCTCGCTACGAGACCAAGCGTCCGCACAGCGCTTGCGTATGCGCGTACTTGCGACAGTTGTTTGTTGCAAACTACGTCGGTTGATGATATCTTCCTCTAAACACCTCTGTGAACTCAAAACCGCTCGTACTCATAACAATTGACGAGTTCAATAGCCTTCACTCGCTCAGCACTTCCGAGACGCCGGCAGCCTTATTTGTTAACGTTTCAAACCAAAGCGGAAGAAGCATTCTCATAATACTTTTGAAAGCAATAATTACTCTATCTTGATTGTTTGCTTTTCAAACATAAAAAAGGAATAATTGACTAAAATACTTTTACGGCAGGGAGATACCAATTTACAACCAACCTTTCACACGTCAATCATCTTGCCAGCCAATGAGAGATGTAAGCATTAAAACTTGGGTTTGGGCTAGTTGGTCCATTACTGAATAAAAGGTTAAAAAGCGCGAACAAACGAGGACAATAAAGAAACACGGACGACAGGACAGGCGCTTCAGTCTCAAGTGTTTTTTTATTAAGACCATTGTCATCTATATATACACATTGCCCAAACCACATCGAATTCAATCGCCACAATCACAGCCAACCTTCCAGAAACACCACCTCACTCTGAAGCAAATACAAAGACGGAGTGCTGACGCAATTGTTTTCTTTCTTTTTTATGTAGAATGCCTCTATAATTTCTCTTTCCGTTTTTTGCTTTGCCTTTCTTAGAAACTTTGTGCCAGTCAGGTTAGGTTTACAGCCACATCGCCTACAATGGTCAGCGAGATGCCCCCCCCCTCCCCCGCCCCCGTTGTTGCGCACACACAGATTATGTTCACGTGCTCTATCATTGAAGCAGCGCCCAGTCTGTAAGGCGGACTTAATTTTACCTGGGAATTGCCTGTGAATAACTGCATTCAGTTTCTAGACATTTTGATCCTTCTTTCCGGAGAACATGTCTGTTGGCAGTATTGTCCGCGCACTAAGAAAAGTCTGGTTTTGTTTGAAAGTGCTCACTCTAAACTGGTAAAGAGGGGTATAGCTTTGACATGTCCGAGTGCGGCTCTGGAAAAAAGTTGCAATCACCAGATGAAAATCAGTTTTGAACGACAATCAAAAAGGTTAACAGACGCGGGGTACCCCCTAACCTAATCTCTAGTTGTTGTGAGAGCCTTCTTCAAAAGCTAAAAGAAGTAAAAAAGGCAGCGAGGCAAGTAAAGAAAGGAAAAGAGTGCAAGTCATTCCGTATATGCATACAGTGTCGCATAATCTGAAAAAAGTAGCGGGTAGATTCGACATTAACGCGGTTTTTTCTGCACCGTGTAAACTTGCCAGGAAACGTCAGATGTTGACAAGGCAGAAAAAAGCGCCGTGCTCCAAGAAACACGCGGTGCAATATACTGCGTGCGTCACCAATGTGGTGTACGAGGTTCCGTTTAGTTGTCGCAGAGTCTACATTGGGCAGACTGGGCGCTGCTTCAATGATAGAGCACGTGAACATAATTTGTGTGTGCGCAACAACGCGGGGGACCATCTCGCTGACCATTGTAGGCGATGTGGCTGTAAACCTGACCTGACTGGCACAAAGTTTCTAAGAAAGGCAAACCAAAAAACGGAAAGAGAAATTATAGAGGCATTCTACATAAAAAGAAATAAAACAATTCCGTCAGCGCTCCGTCTTTGTATTTGCTTCTAAGTGAGATGGTGTTTCTGGAAGGTTGGCTGTGATTGTGGGGATTGAATTTGATGTGGTATGGGAAATGTGTATATATAGATGACAATGGTCTTAATGAAAAACCAGTTGAGAGTGAAGCGCCTGTCCTGTCGTCCGTGTTTCTTTATTGTCCTCGTTTGTTCGCGCTTTTTAACCTTTTATTCAGAGAGATGTAAGCACATTGTAAGCAAAGGGCGGGGTTTAAAGGGCTGTGACCTCCACCTTTTGCACCTAAAATGCTTCGAACGATGTCAATATTGCGCGAAATTTGTTTTGTGGAAATTTTATTTTAAGAAATCTGTGTCCTATTTATGCCCTTTGAAAAAATGTTTTCCTTGCAATGTCTCTTTAAGAGTGAACGGAGTATGGTGAGGGTCGTCCTAAAATAGGTTGTTCACAATTTTTAGAAAATATTGGTTTTGCGAGTGTTATGCATAATGAACAATCTCATCGTAACACGCTTTATAGTATTGGACTTATTTTGTTCATACAGAGCTGCAAGTATTGTTCCCCAGTTGTACGTCAAAGACGTCCGTATTTAAAATAAAACAAAATAAATTATATTGACCTTACTTTTGAAGGGTAACAAAATAAATGCCACAATACTTCTAAACAGCCGTTTTAAAATCTTGAAAAAATGTGATGTTTATTTTAATTTGGTGACACTTGACAGTTAACATCCGACATCCCCAAAACAAACCTTGCAGATAATTTTGAGTCGATACTTGTCTATACTTTTGATCTTGAAGAAGAAAAGTATCATGGTCGAAACATAAACAATTTTCAGCATTGCTTCAAGCCAGCTCAAAGACACTGCCGTTGGTTCGTAATTACTCTGCGTGGCTTGCCTGTTTTAAAACAAGGAAGCGTAATTTTTTTTATTGTTGCCACTTTGTTCTTTTTAAAGTCCTAAATACAAATAATCTACAAAAAATATGCTCGTAAAAAATGATAACGTATTGCATATACTTGCCACATTAAATTAAGGACGCTAATAGCAGTTTGGTATCTCACAGGCAGCTGCCAAAGACTCCGTGGCTCAAGTAGTGCGCGATGATTCCTGGTCGGCGACCACAACCACGCAGGCGTCGGAGCATCCGGCGCCCCGTTCCATGTGCATGGTACACCCCAATCGAGACCAGCCGTCGGGCCGACGGCGTACGTGCAACTCAACGACGCTGCTGGCCACCGAGCTGCCCACAGAGCTTTGCACGGACCTCGTCTACTGCTGCCTCGGCCTAGACGCCTTGTTCAACGTTAGCGGAAGCCCGGAGATGCTGCGGTTTCTGGGCGACCTCCCGGCGAGGACGTACTCGACCCGCTTCTGGCTGGCCCTCGGGGACGACGACCTGTCTAACGGCAAGTTCTCGGTTGCCTGCCGGGACGAGAAGTCGGCCCTGATGCTGGCCATGAACGTGCTTAGCTTGCTCAAGACCTACGATCTCCAGGGGTATTCCTGTACTGGACCTACCCATCAGTGCAGGAGTCTCAGCTTCATGTCAAACTGCTGAGGCTCATGAAGGAGCTATACAGGCTGACGGGAAAACTGGTGGGCACCGTGGTACCCTTCGAGCAGCAGCTGCGAGAGCGGTTCGACATGCCAGCGCTGGTGGCTCTCCTGGCGCCCTATTCCATCCTGGTGATGCCGCCCGTCACGGCGTCTCAGCAGCCGTCCTTTTCCAAGACCTTCTCTCCTTCACGCCCGACTTGCTGGTCAAGTACCCGCGCGTGCTCTGGGAGACCAGGGACAACGTGCTGCGACGCGACGGCAGGTACCACCTGTGCTACATGACCTCTCTGGCCGGCTGGTCCTTCGCCATGCCCATCAACGGCACCGGAAACATGGCGCTCGGTCCGGGGAAGCCTTTTCCGGGTTCGAACCGGGCCGGGAGGCTCTCGCTGGACGATGTGTGCCATGCCGGATATGACGTGGTGGGCGACGCCAAGTACGGAGTGACTGCCGTTGCTGGGTCCCTCCTGATGGCATACACCGACCCCAAGACGTATGGAAGGGTTTTGGCTGCGTTGTCCAACGCGACCCTTCACGCGGGTTGCCTAGGCGTCTGGGACCTGACATGGGACGACTATTGCGGAGCCTGTGGCCTGGGAAAGTTTCCCCTTACCGGGGTCCTGTACAGTGCCCTCTTTGCGGCTGACGCGACCTCGGGTGGGCCGTAGATTGGGAAAAATTGCTTAGGGGCCTTTAAAGATGGTATGTCGCGCATAGTTATGGCATTTCTGTAGCGATATGTGTGCTCAAGCAACTTGATTAGTGGGTCGGTTCTCCAAAAGGAAAACAAAAAACGACCCTGCTTATGTTCGTATCTTTACATTAAAAGCAATTAAATAGTTGTCGTGATTATCTTGTTCTCTAAGCGAGTATCATGACATTCTAGGCAAACCGTGGAATTTGTATTATGATGTAGTATTTTTTATTAGAGAATGGTTTAATCTTAGGTTTACAGAGAGGTTTTGTAATCTTAAGGCTGTACCATAAAAAATGACACTTTCCTACTTTTTTATAGAAAACAACAACTTGGGCAGCATAGTTCAGTTCGTAACCTGCGGTGTGGAGCATGCATTACGCAGAAGTGATTACAAGAAATGGACGCTATACTCCGGGACCACTTTTGTGACTATGCAGTCAAGGCTACAGCACGCGTGCCCCCACTGAAATTGAGTGAAAACTTAATATGTTCGCGCGTTCTGCTACACTTTTCGAAAATGCCAGAGAAAGTTGTTCCCGAGCATAAAAGAGGCCTGCGTTTAAGCCTATAGCCACGTAGCTATAGGCCCCGAATCAGAAATAGCAAACCGATAGACGAAACGAATAAAACCACAAGATGCCGAAAGCCATGAATAACCAGAAATGAAAGACGCAAAGTCGTTAAGTCTCCCAAATCCACTGTGCGGCGACGAGACGCACGCCCGCCCGCCCGCCGTGAGACCGCGGGTCTCCATGGCGACCTGCGCCTCCCCTCATCGTACGCCGCGTTAGAGAGTCGTCGAGTTCACGAACCCCACGAGAAGTTGCTCTCGTGTTTGCACCGGCACTCGAAACGACCTGCACAAACAAACGAATAAATGCAAAAGAAGCAAGGAGAAAAACGAAACGACGGCGAAATTGGGGAAAAACGAAAAATGATGGATGAATCCCCGTCTGACTGTCGTGCAGACGGTACCGAGCGCCGCCGCCTTTTTCCCTAAAACAGGAAACATCACAAGCCCGGAATAGGGATGAGGTATGAAGAAGTCTAGAAGCGAGAAGCAGAAAAGAAGAGCGCGAAGGTGAATATGAGGATAGACCTAACACGAGCTCGCGCTGGCGGCGTCAACAGCCGTATAGCAAGCCGTTTCTGCCTCCCTTCGCAACAGCGTGTCTCAAGAAGCAAAACGTTGCGCGTAGGTCCCACTGCGATCGCGTCATAAATCACGCGACACAGAGCCGAAGGGAGAAGGCGCGATCGCAAGGCGCCTCCTCGCCTTAAACGCCGCACTATTCCGGAAAAAAACAAAAAAAACGTATACGTCGCGCACAATGAGATGAGACAAAGAATAAAAGAAACGGTGGCATTTTTGGCCCGTTCTCCACGAACGTGACAGCGCATCGTGAAGTCGGCGACGTGCTCAAAAACGTGCGTCTCTCTCCTCCTTTTTTGCCCTCCCTTCGAAGAAGCAAACCCGTTTGCCGAAACCCAGACTGGCTCGGGTTCCCTTCGCGCGCGCAGATACAGCGAGCGAGCGAGCTTCTCTGGACATAAAGCACTTCGTCGTTTTTCTCAGGTCTAACGGGTTCTCAGTTTCGCTCCCGCCTCCCCCAATTCCTTTTTTTCTCCCGCGATAGGGAGAATGAACCAAAAGGGTGCAGGAAGCAGTTCTCGTTAGAGATTCCGTTCACATCGGCAGTCGTTATTTTTATTTCCCAATTTTATCTTTGTGCGCGCCCGTGCGCGCCGGGGCTCCACGGACGCTGCGCCGGTGCGGAAACTTACGGCGTTGTAAACAGTAAAACGTCCGCCGAACTAGGCAAAAATGAACGGTTGCGGATGGTCGTAAAAGAACAAAAAAGGCGGGACAACGGTTGTGTTTTTCTTAGTATTCCCGGTGAGGTTCCGCTTTTTACCGTCTCCGGCACTCAATAAACCGTCTAGTTAGTAAGTATTACTGGTTTATTTCCTCGAAACAAAATGAACACACTGTACCCTGAGTAGAAGTGTTTGCAGAGATTAAGAGCGTCAAGGAAGATTGCGCTCAAAGCTAGGGCACGCGAAAGAAACAATAAATACACGAAAGGCAGATTGTTCGCGTACGCGATTGAAATACCTTTATTAGGCCGCGAGGTGGGCTTTCACGTTAAGTGCGCTATAAATCTACCTGGATTTAATTGCGAGTCTCCTCCGCATTTGTGGGCCCCGCGCGGGGGTACAACCTCCCCGTTTAAGAGCGCCTCGCAAACGGGATCTCAATCAATAACTAAAAGTTGGAAACCATTTTGAACTCTAATCGTTTAACTTGGCTTAATTCTATCCGAGCCCAAATGTTCTCTCGGCACTTTGTTTCCGTCAGGGTACAAATCGACTCGTTTAATCTTTCTTACCGGAAAACATACAAACAACAACGAGCAAATTACTTTATATAACAAACAAAATAAAAAGGAACCGGGAAAAGTGGGCAGCTCGGTTAAACCGAAATGAGACAAATCACCGACGTGTCAGCCTGTTCGAAAGTGATTCTTCCTTTTACACGGTCGACCCAACAAAACAAATAAAAAAATATTAAGCAAAAAAAAGTTTTTCGTTTGCTCGAAGAAAACAATAATCACAAAAAAGGCAATAAGGAATCTACGACACAAGGAGTCGAAGGAACGTGAACCAGGAACATACACATACACACCCAGTTCCACTCGCACAGACCTCAAAACTAAAACAAAACGAGAGACAAAAATACACACACGTAGATATGTATTCGAGAAGGCAAACATCCGCTGTTACTTTCTCTCTCTTCTCCGGCAACGTCCATTAGAGACACGCGCCTGGAGGAATGGTGCGTCCGAGGACGGTGATAAACGGCAAGGGGTCGGGAGAAGGCGACGACGACGGACGGGAGATCGTGACCCGACTGCCTACCCTCGCACGCCGACGCATAATAGACGGAGTCGCTCTCCTCCCAAGGATGCGCCCCGCGGTACGTGACGCCGAATACGCAAGCAGGTACGAGAGATCCGCGAGGTATTTAGCAACCTCGTTTATTACGTACGCCTAGCTCACCGGACACAAAAATACCGACGAAAGAACACGGTTCACGTATGACTGTACAGAAACCGCTAGTGGCTTCATACTCCATTTCACTACAAGTAGAAAGCCTTATAAAAGAGGTTGCGGCTGAAGCTACGGAGAGCAGTTTGCAATTTCATGGCATAACACCTCCTCCGCAGATGGGTTGCAAGTGCGCATGCGTTGTGTTGTGGAGAGGAGGAAAGCGGCCGGAGTGTCGGAGACTTTCGCGGACCATGAAACGCTTTCGCCTCTTCGTTCTCCACCCAGCTCATATCGCCAACGCGGGCATTGAATCGCGTGACACCAATCGTGCTTTTGGGGAAGAAAATGTCTAGGCACACTAACTCCAGATTTGAGTAGAGCTGCGAACCGACCAAGTCAATCAAGCGGCGACATATGGTGGATCGTCCCGGCATCCGTCGTAGTCTTCTTTGCACGTTTGCACTAATCGACTAAATCAATCGCGAGTAGTAAATGCGCGGTGATTCTGATATTGTTTTTCTATGTGCGCGATTAGTTTTCTTGTTTGGATAGCAAAAGGATAAAGGCAATGGGCGCCATAACTACGCACGTTTGGCGCTGATGTATAGCGACATTATTTAATAAAAACGGCTGACTACGTTGAGACGTTTACGAGGAGACGCGGGGCCGGGGCGAATTCCGAGCATCTTATTACCGCTTCGCAGGCACTGAGAATGCGGCATTAGAAAATAAGAACGCGGAAAGAACGAATCATCGAGGCAAGAAGCGTGTATATAATAAGCCACACTAACCGTTTTTTTTACATTGTCACTGAGTGTAAATGTGTCATTAAAACGCGTCATAGTAAAAAATTAACACATTTTAACTGCGTTCTTACTATATTTCTTTTCTGTCTCCTTTTTTAAAAATGTTGTTAGTTCTAGGTTTTCTTATATTAAACTAGTGTTTAACGTTTTTGTGAACATTTATATATATAATTGTTGTTCTCGTGCACCTTTTCTTTTCTTTTTTTATTGCATTGCTAGATATATATATATATATATATATATATATATTTTTGCAGCGTGAGTTTTGTATTTTGTTCACTACGATCTATCGTGCCTTTTTCATAGAATAATTCGGCAGGCAGAACCTCGTCAGGTATCACGCTTTTATATTCCTCCTTCCCGTTCTCTCCGGCAGCCGAAAGACAAACGAAGCTAATAAAAAAAGGGAGATATTAGTTAGTAACTTACACGGCAGGATTACAGCCCTTGGCAACTTTCGAAGAACAGAAGTGGGCGGACGATGATGAGCATTTATGGGCTCCATAATATTAACTACTGTTATGGCGGGCGAGAAGGGTAGACTTTACTATAGCATGGTTTAGAGCGGTCACGCAATTCACGCCCATAAAGCGCACCATAATCTGTATGCTGGAAGCAGCGTTACCTCTGCGCTCCAGTGCTACAAAAGAAGAAAATTCTGAAACAAACTGATTGACTGTAGCTTCACACTTTTTCGAAGCTTATGACTCAGGCAAAAAGAAAAAAACTGAGTCACTGAGTTGTGAGCGCATGAGAAGGGGGATCGGTGGCCGAGTGGGCTGCCGCGCACACGAGCCTCGGAGCACGTGAACCGAAAGCTCGCGCTGCAGAACCCAGTGGATCATTGGCTCAATCCCCCCTCCCACCCCTGCCCGTTTCGATCTGGATGAACATCGTACCGGCGTGCGGTCGGGTCATAACTGCGTGATGCACGTTAAAGACCCCAGGCTAGCGGTTGTACTGCACTGGCTAGATTGCTCATCTACAGCTGGGAGACTCGTCCCCTGTTGAGGCAGACCAAGTTCTAGGCTGTATACGCATACACACAGCCCAATTTTTTTGTTTTTTGCACATAAGCGGTGTTTGATATACTGCAGAAGAAAACTACTGCGCAGCCCAGAACCTGCTCCACAGCCCAGCAAAAAAAGACGGCAGCAGTACAAAGGCTGATTATGCTGAAATGTAATCATTTCAAGTTTTAACATTTTAAAAAAAATGAACGATTTGAATGCGAAGGTGATGCACCTCGTTTTACCTTATCTGCGAGCGAAGCCAAAGCTAGTAGCGCTGAGTACACACCCTGTTTGGAGTTTCTATCCCGCTCACAAGGACGAACGTAACGGAGCTTTATGAGCTGGCGCTTCTTACTACCTATGGCGTCTCTCGCACATATGGTGAGACGAAGTAGCAGAGGCAACGTCACGGGCCCGGTGTGCCCGGGACTTCTCAGGTAAAGCGCGCTTCCCCTCAAGGTGACTTGGTTGTACGGGAAGCATCTCCGTCGGGGGCAGGAGAAGGCAATTGCAGCGCTACTCGTGGCATATACGTAGGAGGAATTTTGAAGGGTGGTGAGGCTTTAGTCTGGACGACAAACAAAGACGGAACAGGCAAAGAAGCGAAAGTAATCAAGCTTAATCGAGTTTGCGGTCCAAAGGACGTGCATCGTGGCGCTCTCCCAAGGCGAAGAGCGGTAAAGTTGATTATGAAGTTCGAGACACCGGAAATATCTCCAAAAAGTCGCACGAGCAACGCCTGGGAGCTTTTCTCTCACCGAGGCACCCGGAAACCGAAGCAACCTCGAAACCCAATCAGACTCCGGCGTCACGCCAGAAAGGGACCGCGTGAAAAAGAGAGAAACTCCCGTTGTTTTCTGGCCTCTAATCCAATTACTGATTTTAGCATGTTTTCGTTCTTCTTCCCCCAATTTCTTGTTGTTGTTTTGGTTTTGAAGATTCACGCTGTCTGATTTGAAACTTTGAACTCTAAAAGCCAGGTAAAAGATGTTTTATGTTGTTCCTTTTTGTTGAAATAATGAGTGTCGAAAGCTTCGAACTCTACGTTCGACAGGCTCACATAAATTTTGCTGACTCTATTTTTCTATTGCAGAAGAGTAAATGTTCCGAATTACTCGAAAAACTTTAAAAGACGTAAAGTAGTCTGTCTCGTAGACTAATTCTATTTTGCAAACATTAAGGAATGTCGGTAAAATGAGTTAAATAAATAGTAGTTCCTGTCTTTTATTTAGCTCTTTTATACTTGTTAGAATATTTCTTGGTTCTATTGGAAACGGGCGACAAGATTGTGGAGCCGCAATGCGAACTCTAGCAACAAAAAAGATATTTGCGTGCATAGCGCGTGTATCCGCTAACGGAGAGCAAGAATTGCGTCAGTCATTTTTTCTATTCAATGTAGTCAGACATCGCGCTTACGCCAAACGTTCGTTGGCCGCTACAGCCGACGCTATAACTCCACCTACACTAGAAATACAAGCGCAAAATACATATTTTCAGCTATGCGTGTTGGAGAACGCAGCCGCGATCCACCTCGTTTCCAGCATGGCAGAGCCCATAGCGCCAGCCAGCCGGGAGCAATAGAATAAAATGATGAGGGACAGATGCCTCTCAGCGTGTTTATCTCATCATTTCCTGACATCTGGTGTGTGTCGATTCATAGTAGTTACCAGGACTGTCGTCAAACACGGAAGCATATCTACAGGCATAGAAACCCGAAAAACATGGAGACTGAGTTACCGTCATTGCGGGCGCTACACTTCGAGGAGCCAATTTAATCTCAACTTTCAGCTAGCCTTGCGGGTCGAATTACACGGAGCAATACGTAATCGAACGAAGT
>JAZHYW010048481.1:0-36188 GCA_037355805.1 Ixodes ricinus
GAGGACGCTAGTGTAGCGACAAAACAAGTATGAATCGTGGCGCCACCTTCGGGTTTTGCAATGGTGTATTTAAACGATGTGCTGAATAAACCGGGGCTTTTTTCTCGACCGACACACGTGGCTGGCGGGTCAACTCTCTCTCGGCCGCACCGGCCGCTCGCGCCTGATCCTTGCGCGCTCGAGCCTTCTTCATGGTGTCAGAAGCCAAGATGCCGGACACCCAGGAAACTTCCGCTGTCTCGCCGCTCCTGCCGTCAGCCGCTGCCTTCTCGCTACGGGCCCCGCCGCCGTTCACGTTCGACGAAGCCAGCCTGTGGCCTGCCTGGCTCCAGCAATTTGAAGACTACTCCTTCGCATCGGGCCTGTCCGCCGCGTCTGAAGAAACCAAAGTACGCACCCTCCTATACTGCATGGGTCCCCAAGCTCGCGTGGTCCTTTCGTCCATCATGCCGGACGACGAGGCCTACCGCTCCTACGCCGACGTCGCAGCCAAGCTCACGGGCTACTTCGTGCACCCCGTCAACGAGGTGTACGAGTCAAGTCGCTTCCACAAGCGCACGCAGTTGGCGGGCGAGACCGTCGACGCGTTCTTCACGGCGTTGCGTAGCCTCGTCAAAAAGTGCAACTACCCGGCACCGGAGGTGGAAGACCGCATCGTACGAGACCGGTTCGTCGTCGGGCTGCAAGACTCGCGCCTGTCCGACCAACTTTGCCGGAACCCGAAGCTGACGCTCCAAGAAGCGCTCCTGCTGGCTCGACAACACGAGGACGCTGAAAACGAGAAGAAACGTCAAGCAACGACTTCGCAGCCGAGTCCCCTCAACGTTGACGCTGCGTCGAGAAAGTCAACCAAGATGGCGCCTGCCTCCAAAGTTCGAGAACCTTCTCGAAGCCGGGACCAGGGCCGGGACAGCCACCCTCGTGGGTCGAAAGCGTCGTGTGACTACTGCGGCAACGCACCGCACTCGCGTTCCGAGTGTCCAGCCAGGAGGGCTACATGCAACCATTGCCGAAAAAAGGGACATTTCGCAGCAGTTTGCCGCTCCAGAACGAAGCGCCTCAGCCACATCCAGCTGCACTCCGTCGAATCGTCGCAAGCGTCTGGCCGGTACGTCGTTGTACGCGTCAACGGCCTCCCACTACAGTTCAAGGTGGATTCCGGCGCGGATGTTTCTGTCGTCCCCCGCTCTTTTCCGGGATGTCCTGCCTCGTTGGACCAACCCACGGGCGAGCAACTCGTCGGTCCGGGACGCTGCCGTCTCAACCTTCTCGGTACGTTCCCGGCTACCCTGGCATGGCGAGGTCGGACAGTACACCAGAAGCTCTACGTTGTCGGCGGCGTAGACACTCCTCTGCTAGGCTACGCTGCAATCGTCGCTCTAGGGGTCGTCAACTTTGTCGATTCGATCACCGACTCCGACCTGCCAAAGGCGACTCCGTCGCCGCCCGCCCCGTCGTCGCCCGCTCCGACGCCGCCTACAGCTGCTGCTCCGCTCTTCACGGGACTTGGCACAATGCCTGATGTGTATCACATTCGCATCAAGCCCGGAGCTGTGCCCTTCTCGCTGAGTGTACCCAGAAGGATCCCCATTCCTCTCCGGGGAGTGGTGAAAGATGAACTCGACAGAATGGAGAGAGAAGGCGTCATCCGGCGTGTTGAGACACCTACGGCGTGGTGCGCCGGACTCGTCGTGGTACCCAAGGCTGCTGGTGGCTATCGCCTCTGCGTCGACCTCACCAAGCTTAATCAGGTCGTTCTACGGGAGAGACACCTGATGCCGACCATCGACCAGGTCCTGGGACTACTGGGAAACGCTGTCGTCTTCTCGAAACTCGATGCGTCGTCAGGGTTTCATCAAGTTCGTCTCTCCGAAAGCAGCCAGGAATACACAACATTCATCACGCCCTTTGGGCGTTACTGCTACAGGCGCCTTCCCTTCGGCATCACCTCAGCCCCGGAGGTGTTCCAACGCCAGATGTCGCGTATTCTCGAGGGCCTCGACGGGTGCGTCAACATGGTGGATGATATCCTCGTTTTCGGCAGGGACAGACCGGAGCATGACGCTAGACTCGACGCCGTCCTCAAGAGACTCCAGCAGGCTGGCGTCACCCTCAACGCCTCCAAGTGTCAGTTTGGCGTGTCGTCCGTCAAGTTCCTGGGCGTGATCGTCAGTGCCAAAGGCATCGCACCAGACCCAGACAAGGTTTCCGCCATCACGAATATGCGACCTCCGACGGATGTGCACGGGGTGCGACGCCTCCTGGGCCTTCTGAACCACGTTGGACGATTCTTGCCGAATGTTTCGGCCACGACTGCTCCGATCAGACTCCTTCTCAACAAGGATACTGTATGGACCTGGGGATCAGCCCAAGCTACCGCCTTCGAGTCGCTGAAGAAGATGGTGGCCTCCAGCTCTTGCGTCGCCCGCTACAACCCCGAGTACCCCACGACTGTATCTGCTGATGCCAGCTCGTACGGCCTGGGCGCCGTACTCCTACAGGATCAGCCGTCAGGTGAACGCCGAGCGGTCGCTTTTGCGTCGCGTGCCTTGACAGCCGCTGAAGAACGGTACAGTCAGATCGAAAAAGAAGCGCTCGGAGTCTCGTGGGCAGTTCAGCGCTTTGAAGAGTTTCTGCGCGGCCTCAGCTTCGTTGTGGAGACTGATCACCAGCCACTCGTCAGGTTACTAGGCACTGCCGACCTCGACCTTATGCCTCCCCGCATCCAGCGTTTCCGCATCAGACTTCTGCGGTACCAGTTTTCAGTACGGTACGTTCCGGGGAAGTACCTTGCCACCGCTGACACGCTGTCACGGGATCCCGAAGGCCCCTCTATAGCTGCCTCGTCCACCGACAGCGTCGAACTCTTTGTGTCACAAGTCGTGACAGCCCTTCCTTCGACTCTGGCGGTGCGCCTCGACGACTTCAGAAGGCATCAAGCGTCAGATGCCGAGTGCTCCACTCTGAGGGTCTACTGCACGAGAGGTTGGCCAAGACGAGATCGACTCCCCTTGAATATGACCCGCTACTGGGACCACCGGGGCGACTTCTCCATTTGTGAAGACCTGCTGCTCATGGGTGGACGTCTCGTCGTGCCTTCGCTGCTGCGCAAGGACATCGTGGGCCTGCTCCACGACGGGCACCAAGGTGTGAACCGGTGTCTGGCCCTGGCCAAGGACTCTGTGTGGTGGCCGGACCTCAAGAGCCAGGTCAAGACTGCTGTCGAGAACTGTACTGCGTGTGCAAGCACCCGAGTTCAGCGTTGCGAACCCATGCTTGCCACCGAAACCCCTTCAGCGCCATGGGAGCGGGTTGCTGCTGACTTGTTCTACTTAGATGGCCAGGACTTCCTTCTCGTTGTTGACTACCGTTCGAGGTACCCCGAGGTCATAACGCTCCGATCGACGTCTGCTGACGCAGTTATCAGTGCCGTCAAGAGCATTTTCGCCCGGCACGGCATTCCACAGACGTTCTTCAGTGACAATGGGCCGCAGTTTGCCTGCAAAGCGTTCCGGGACTTTGCGAAATCCTACGGATTCACACACCTCACGAGTAGTCCTCGCTACCCTCAGTCGAATGGTGAGGCTGAGAGGATGGTCCGCACAATCAAAGAACTGTTCCGGAAAGCGGAGGACCCCTTCCTGGCACTGCTAGCATACCGGAACACTCCTGGTGTGTCGGGATACAGCCCGGCCCAGCTCCTTATGGGACGTTCTCTACGAACACGCCTACCCGTCACCGCCGCAAGTCTGGTTCCGGATTGGCCTCAAGTCAAGGACTTTAACGAGCGCGACGCTGCCCAGCGTCGTAGACAGCAGAAAGACTTCAATTCTCGCCACGCCACGCGGGATCTTCGCCCTCTCCAAGACGGGGAGGAAGTGTGGGTACAAGACGCCCAGTCCACAGCAACGGTTCTGAGTCCTGCTCAGAGGCCACGGTCGTATGTCGTCCAGACGCCCAGCGGTGTCCTCGTGCGAAACCGCAGGCACCTCGTCCCCTGCAGCAGCCCTCCGTCATCTTCTGCGACTCCTCAAACTGACGGGTCGGCAGCCCTGCAGCAGGCTTCCGAGGACAGCGACAGCGGCAGAGCACCTCTTGCATCTCCGCGAGCACCTCCAGCGTCTCCAGGGACTTCACGACCGCGCTACTCCCGTTATGGACGGCGTGTGATTACCCCTAAACGACTGAACTTGTAGGGCATGTTCTTTTTGTTCTGCTGTGCATAGAGCAGTACTATGCTGAGCATATTTCCGTTGCTGTCTTGTGTTTTTGGGCATTGCTTCTCTTTACGGACTGGGGTGCGTAAAGTCTGCCAAAGGTTTCATTTTAAGGCAACTTTACGGTACGTAGCTTACTCAAGTTTTGCTTTCGCTTTAAGCTTCTAAGTTTCGTAAGCATAGGGCTCCCGAAGGGGGATGTAGAGGACGCTAGTGTAGCGACAGAACAAGTATGAATCGTGGCGCCACCTTCGGGTTTTGCAATGGTGTATTTAAACGATGTGCTGAATAAACCGGGGGCTTTTTTCTCGACCGACACACGTGGCTGGCGGGTCAACTCTCTCTCGGCCGCACCGGCCGCTCGCGCCTGATCCTTGCGCGCTCGAGCCTTCTTCAGGGTGCGGTCCGCAGGGGTGCGGTCCTTGGGCTTCGGAAACACATTCGCCAGTGTGTAATGAGGTTTAAACACACTTTGTATACAAGTGGACGTAAGGCTCTCCATACTGCGTCTGACACGCCCCGACATGCTGCGGATCTGCATGACTTTCACGCGGCGCCCAACGGCGTTCATTACATCATTCAGTTTACTTATGAAAGAAAAAAGATTGTTTTCCCTTTGTTGGTCGTCACTTGTGCGCCGGGGTAGTAATGGCAGAATAGAAACGGCAGTGTATCGCAAGCATTGCGACACCGCTAATTTTCGTCCTGCGATTCCCAACCACCAACGCAGCAGAAACGGTCTGTAGTAGGAACTTGTTTTAAATCTTGTTGTGATGCAGTGACCTCAAACGAGCACCTGCGGAAGCAGGAACAGACAAAGCTTGTTAATGCTTTAGAGAAACGTTTTTATCCAAAGGCGTTTATTGCGATACTCAGAAGCGCATGCAGAGGTGCAAGGAGAGTGTGTGACGGGAAAGAAACACATCGATTGTGCCTATTCCATACGTTCGGGGCGTGTCATACGCAGTACGGAGAGCATTACGTCCGCTGGGTATACAAATTGTGTTTAAACCTCATTGCACTATGGCGAATGTGTTCTCAAAGCCAAAGGACCACACCCCTGCGGACGTCCAGAGTGGGGTAGTATACAAAGTGCAGTGCGGTGATCGCGATGCTACGTGCATTAGACAGGAAAGAAGACAACGAGACTTTAGGACACGAAAGAGACTTGGCCAAGGCAACTCACGCGGCAAGATTAAAGGCTGAACTTGTTGACCACTGCTGGACGAGGAGGCACACGTTTAACGTGAATAATGCGGTGACACTGTGACGAGAATTGCGGGGGGGAGGATATGAAACTGCTTGAGTCAGCATTCATTCGTCGTAACTCAATAAAAGGTTATAAAGCGCGAACAAACGAGGACAACAAAGAAACACGGACGACAGGACAGGCGCTTCACCCTCAACTGTTTTTATTAAGACCATCGTCACCTATAAATACACATTGCCCAAACCACATCGGATTCAATCGCCACAATCAGAGCCAACCTACCAGAAACACCATCTCACTTTCAAGCAAATACAAAGACGGAGCGCTGACGCAATTGTTTTCTTTCTTTTTTATGTAGAATGCCTCTATGATTTCTCTTTCCGTTTTTTGCTTTGCCTTTCTTAGAAACTTTGTGCAAGTCAGGTCAGGTTTACACCCACATCGCCTACAAAGGTCAGCGAGGTGCCCCCCCCCCCGGGTTGTTGCGCACACACAAATCATGTTCTCGTGCTCTATCATCGAAGCAGCGCCCAGTCTGCCCAATGTAGACTCTGCCACAACTAAACGGAATCTCGCACACCACATTGGTGACGCACGCAGCATATTGCACCGCGTTTTCTTGGAGCACGGTGCTTTTTTCTGCCTTGTCAACATCGGACATATCCTGGCGAGTTTACACGGTGCGGAAAAAACCACGTTAATGTCGTATCTACGACTTACCTTTTAGATTATGCGACACTGTATGCATGTACGGAATGACTTGCACTCGTTTCTTTTCTTTACTTGCCTCGCTGCCTTTTTTATTTCTTTTTAGCTTTTTAAGAAGGCTCTCACAACAACTAGAGATTAGGTTAGGGGTACCTCGCGTCTGTTAACCTTTTTGATTGTCGTTCAAAACTGATTTTCATCTGGTGATTGCAACTTTTTACCAGATCCGCACTGAGACATGCCAAGGCTATACCCCTCTTTACCAGTTTACCGTGGGCGCTTTCAAACAACACCAGACTTTTCTTAGTGCGCGGACAATACTGCCAACAGACATGTTCTTCAGAAAAAAGGATCAAAATGTCTAAAAACTGAATGCAGTTATTCACAGGCAATTCCCAGGTAAAATTAAGTCCGCCTGACACCTCCCTAAACAATCCGACAATCTTCTCAATCGTTGTCTCCAAACCCGAGTCTATATCTAAAATTAAAAAAATAGTCATCTACGTATCTATACGTCTTTAACACATGAAAATTTGCAAGCTATTTCAAATTTGCCTGTCCAGTGATGCCAAAAAAATGTTACACAAAACAGGGGCAACTGTCGACCCAATGCACACACCAGACTTTTGCAGAGTCTGGTGTGTGCATTGGGTCGACAGTTGCCTGGCATGAAGAACACACCAGACTTTTGTGAAGTCTGGTGTGTGCATTGGGTCGACAGTTGCCCCTGTTTTGTGTAACATTTTTTGGCATCACTGGACAGGCAAGTTTGTTTTCTTTATTTTGTTTCGCGGAAAGTTTTGCGTGGGGGGCAGAGATAAAGGCTTGGTGCCTGACAGGGCCCCTGCCCCCCGTACAGTTCAGCAGTGCAGTACAAAAACACAGTGGCAAATTCATCAGGGAACAAAATGCGCCATTTACCAAACCGATCTGTTAGTGGAAAAAGGACCGAAACATTTGTGCAACATTCTAAAAATATACAATCAAAAATTGAAGTTTCATATACCATAAAAATATTTAAAAAATACAAATAAAAAAATAATGTAATAAAGAGACACTGATCATCGAAAAACGACGAGAAATAAAGACATGCTGCCGTTGTGGACTACAAGAAATACAAGTATAACAATACATCCCATTAAAATCAGCCACAACACAGTGGTAATAATAAAAGGACAATAAAAGGTTTTTCTCTCACACTTAAAAATCAAGAAACAAGGAATGGAAATATGCACAAAAATCAAAGACATATTTATAACGGGAACGCGACAGAACAGCACACGACAAAACAGCACGCGACAAAACAGCACGGTCAAAACAGCACGCGTCAAAACAGCACAGCGTCAAAACAGCACGGCGACAAAACAGCAGGCGTCAAAATAGCACGCGACAAAACAGCACAGCGTCAAAACGGCAAAGCGACAGAAGAGCACGTGCCAAAACAGCACGGCGTCAAAACAGCACAGCGACAACAACAGCACGCATGTAGCAACTTCGAGCGCGCTCTTCACCTCTCTCTGCGCGAATATTTTCGAACCTCCTTAACCCTTTCATTTATTGTCGCTAGGTTATAAAGGAATTTATTGCCTATTTCATTGCTAAGTCAGTGTCCCGACTGGTGCTGCTGTGTGATTGCTAAAAACAAACGAAGTTAGCAGTAGTTACTACTACTTAACTGCGCTGATCTCTGAAGAGATTGGGTAGTTAGAGGTGATATCTTCGCGTCGATGTTGGCCGCGTTGTCTGGTCTTTCTTTTTTTTTTTAGATCCTAGCGAAAGAGGAAAAGTTATTGGGAAAAAGAAATCCATCATAAGTTCAAGTTATGAACCGTCTGGTTTGCGGCGGTCCAGTGAGGGTACTCGTCGTTTCGTAATTACCACCTAAGCGTAAAACGTCCCCCCAAAAAAGCGGGAGATGCGCCGATTACAGATGCATTGATAGAACCGGGAAGATAAGGCAACTTTAATGTCGAGCGAATTCAAGGTGTACCATGGGCACCGATTCTGCGGGGTTCATTCGCCGTGAATAAAATGTCCCGGAAACACGCGGCTGCAGCTTGCAGGCGAGAAGTTGTTTTGAGTTAAATTCACAGATTATTGCCGACGAAGGCCTCGATCGAGTGGAAACCGGTGAAGCAGAAACATGCCACAGCCTCAATGCTGTTGCCGTACAGCATGGGCTAAGCACACCGTTGCCGCACACACTTCTTTTTTTCTTTTAACAACTAACAACAGCACATTGCCGTGCGATTGATTCATTTATTGTAGACGACATCACCAGCAAACTTGCGCGTCAATATTAGCAGAACTGCTCGAGAAATAGCCATAATACGCACCAGCGAGGGCTTCGGTACTGCCCAGGAGCCTTCATGTGCGCATCGAGTATACTCCCCACTCCCAACTTGCTCCCATGAGAACGGATTCGACATATTGGCCGTCGACGAGTTGACCTTCGAGGAATTGGCCTAGACCCTCCATTCCTTTACAGTGCCTACTTTGAGACATGAATTTTTTAACTCCATACGCTCTATTTAGGGTTCAGCGTTTTCGGCTTAAACCGATAAAACCGGTAAAAGTACGACGAAATCTTTTTTACAAATTCGGTTTTAACTGAAAAAGGTCAGTATTTTCGAGGGCGTTTGGAGGGGTGGGTGGGGGAATGTGCCTCATTACTGACCGTATGACCACTTCCTTTCGCAGTTTTCAGCTTGTCTCCGAGATCGGTTCAACTTTCAACAAAAGTTGAACCGACGCAATGGTCTTCAGGACGAAATCTGGGTTTTTCACCTGATAGGGATTTGTGTGCCGAATTCTTTGTTCAAAGAAGAGAGTTTAATCGTGAACTGTACAATAAAATTAAAGGGCATCCGTAAATGCCGCACATTTTTTAACACTCCTAGCTTCCGTCTACTAGAGGAGGGCATAAATACGATTGCATTATTGTCGTTTCTTGGTCTGCGCGAATTAACCACCTCTCGCAGTCGTGAAAATGGGGGAAAGACGCACTGAGTACAATGCTTGCAAATTTTTGGATTTTGATATTTGCCTCTCCGACCGAAGTGGTAGTAAAGCTCATGTTCGTCCTGCGTACAAATACGAGCCCACGACGATAATGTCAGATCACGATAGGGCCCCAGTGCGTCTTGCAGAACAGGTCGCGTCGGCTGCCACAGACAGCAACAAATAAGAAATCCAGTACCTGGTTTACTCACTATTCATTTTAAACAAACGCCTTTAAATATTGCATTTTCGTCAGTATACTGGTTTTCGTCAATAAACCGAAAAGAACTGAAAAGTTTATGAGTCTACAAATATTCTCAGCAATAAACCGAAAACTTCTGCTTGGAATAAAAACCGAAAAATGTACGCCGAGTTTCAAAATAATAAAAACCAAAAACGCCAAACCCTAGCTATATTGTCAATGTCCTGTTTTGACGCTGTGCTGTTCTAACGCTGTGCTGTTTTGACGCCGTGCTGTTTTGGCACGTGCTCTTCTGTCGCTTTGCCGTTTTGACGCTGTGCTGTTTTGTCGCGTGCTATTTTGACGCGTGCTGTTTTGTCGTCGTGCTGTTTTGACGCTGTGCTGTTTTGACGCGTGCTGTTTTGACCGTGCTGTTTTGTCGCGTGCTGTTTTGTCGTGTGCTGTTCTGTCATGGTGCCATTTATAACACTCGTGAAGTTTGTGGAACTAACAGAGATGAAAAAGCAATTTCACTTTTAACGAGCATCCTTATACAAACACATTTAAAGCTATTAACATGTTGATAGAAGACTACGGAGATATCTTTTCTGTTTAGAGTTTTGTTTATCTGGAAATTTAGCCTCTGTCGGCCATAGTTAGTTCTTATTGCCGGCATCTTCCTCATTGGGTTTCGAATATTGTACATGCTCAGATTATCTGTTGGTGTAGTGTGGAGCTTGTATCTGTGTATCAACTGTAATAGTTTGAAAGAAAATACTTGATCTGCTTTTAGCATATTATATTTATTAAAAAGTGGCTGCGTGCTTAAATTTCTTCTGTCTCCTCTATAATAAATCTGCAAGCCTCAGATAGGCTTGCAGATTGTCGGATTGTTTAGGGAGGTGTCAGGCGGACTTAATTTTACCTGGGAATCGCCTGTGAATAACTGCATTCAGTTTTTAGACATTTTGATCCTTTTTTCTGAAGAACATGTCTGTTGGCAGTATTGTCCGCGCACTAAGAAAAGTCTGGTTTTGTTTGAAAGCGCTCACTCTAAACTGGTAAAGAGGGGTATAGCCTTGACATGTCTCAGTGCGGCTCTGGAAAAAAGTTGCAATCACCAGATGAAAATCAGTTTTGAACGACAATCAAAAAAGTTAACAGACGCGGGGTACCCCCTAACCTAATCTCTAGTTGTTGTGAGAGCATTCTTCAAACGCTAAAAAGAAGTAGAAAAGGCAGCGAGGCAAGTAAAGAAAAGAAACGAGTGCAAGTCATTCCGTACATGCATACAGTGTCGCATAATCTAAAAAAGGTAGCTGGTAGATATGACATTAACGTGGTTTTTTCCGCACCGTGTAAACTTGCCAGGATATGTCAGATGTTGACAAGGCAGAAAAAAGCACCGTGCTCCAAGAAACACGTGGTGCAATATACTGCGTGCGTCACCAATGTGGTGTACGAGATTCCGTTTAGTTGTGGCAGAGTCTACATTGGGCAGACTGGGCGCTGCTTCAATGATAGAGCACGAGAACATAATTTGTGTGTGCGCAACAACGCGGGGGCCATCTCGCTGACCATTGTAGGCGATGTGGGTGTAAACCTGACCTGACTGTGCACAAAGTTTCTAAGAAAGGCAAAGCAAAAAACGGAAAGAGAAATTATAGAGGCATTCTACATAAAAAAGAAAGAAAACAATTGCGTCAGCGCTCCGTCTTTGTATTTGCTTCAGAGTGAGATGGTGTTTCTGGAAGGTTGGCTCTGATTGTGGCGATTGAATCCGATGTGGTTTGGGCAATGTGTATATATAGGTGACAATGGTCTTAATAAAAACCAGTTGAGAGTGAAGCGCCTGTCCTGTCGTCCGTGTTTCTTTATTGTCCTCGTTTGTTCGCGCTTTTTGACCTTTTATTCAGTAATGGACCAACTAGCCCAAACCCAAGTTTTAATGCGTCGTAACTCATTCGGGTACAGCACTAACCGTGGTCCCCTGCCGGACATTTACGGGGACGTTGTTGAAATATAGTAACTGGTTGACCGCTCGCCCTATTTGTGTTAGTATGTACTGAATATTCCACCTGGATAGGTGACGAAACGTCTGAACCTTTTTGTTAACATCTTTATTGTGTTAAGCCGTAGTAGACATTTTTTAATCATTCCAGAAGTTGTCGGCAATGGGGAAGAAATAAGTACTTCGTTCCACGATGCAACGTAGCATATAAGACGTGCATGGAACGGCTGTTTCTTCTTGCTGGTCTCAAAAAGGAGGGCCGCCTAAAGGTATGGCGCCACGCGATCCCGCGCAAAGAGCGCCTGCAGCAGTGGCAGACTTCGTCTACGAGGTACATTTCTGGTCGAGGTTTGTGATTAAATAGTGAAGAACTTGTGCAATGGCCTCGTCCTCGTAAGTGCACCACAAAAACCGCTCCGGCGAAAGACGCGGTTCCAACGAAGTTATCGAGCTGCCCCAGGTACCTGACGAGAAACGGCAACAATAATGATGCTGAAATTGCTGCTATCGCTACGCTGATTCTTGTAGAAAGGCTTTAGCATTTAGAGCAAGCGCTCCCACTCAGAAAAGGATGAGAATTTTAAACTCTCAACGGTGTGCACACTGTTGTCTTCGTAGTGCCAGTGTGTTCTCCTGCGGCGTCGGTTTTCTCGGACGCATCCACCCTAGCTTCCCTCGATCGCCGCCTACTGTTGTCTTCTAAGAACCAATCATTCCTCCCGGGTGTCGCCGACTTCGGGCCAAAGACGTCGTCACTGTGCTTCGGTTTTACGTTGTCGCGTACGTTGTGCATATTGGGAAAATAAAACTATACGCCTACGTCCCGGTGCGTCATTGGAGGCGTGCGAGACCACCCTTTCATCTTACGAAGAAGAAAAGTGGACGTAACGAGCAAACGAACGGAGCGAAAGAGCATGGCGGGAACCGCGCCGCGTCCGCATTTAAATCAGTCAAGTCAAAACCACGACCGGCCAAAATAAAGACGGCTGCATACACCAAGGCAATAAGGGCTAATGCATTTTAAAAAAAGACTCGCGGGTCGTCGGTGCCCTCCTTCCACCAAAGGGCACCATGTTGCAAAGAAGTGATCAGGGAGTTCCCATGCCGCCGGCTGAGACGCGTCGTCACCTGTAGCCTTGCACGGTACACCTTGTTCAGTGAAAGTTCATCTGCAAGTTGGGCCGAACCGAGTGCCACCATTTCGGACACAAGACTGTTCCAGAACATTTTGGAGATGTCCGAAAGTGCACCACTCCCGACTGCAGCTTGGTCCTGTCATCAGGTTGATGTTGCCAGATTACGAACTGTTGTGTTTCTTTAGACGCACCCGAGTAGTACGGCGACGACACTAGCAGGTGCTGTTGAAACCAATGGTGCCTAAAACTACTACCCTGGCCCTCCGAACCACATGTTTTTGAGGAAAGCAATCAGCGTTGAACGAAGACTTCTTTGACAATGTGTCCCTGCTGGCTAAACGAGCCAGCAGGGACACAACACCTTAAGACCTCGAACCTTCTGCCGATGTCAACTGTATCGAAGATGTTTAAAAGTAGGTGTCACATTTTCATGAGGTCCGTTTGTGTGCCGGTAGACCAAGCACCGACAATTATCCAAATGTTCAACCAGAAAGTGATTTTGTTAATCTCGCGGGGCGGGGCGACACAAGCTACGTGCATTGTCGCTCAAGCGAAGTGAAAGTGCGTTTCCACAGTTCCAGTGCCTCCTGACAACACTTCGGATTCATAAAAAAAACAAGTGTCTAGCGTCACGTCCGACGTAACCCAAGTTGCGTCCAAATCTCCCGCCTTCCCTAGGTTCACGGGGGAGAGAGAGGGAGGGCGGGGGGGGGGAGGGTTAGGTATACGCGTTTTCCAGTGCTCCGTCCGGACGTAACGCTAGTCACAGTGTACAAAAAAACGCCTGCTGGACAATAGCAGAAAAGGCATCCCCATCTTTTATCCTCACCACTGCCCAGAAAGGCACCACGCTTGTTTTCAGCGGAGCCCACTATGCGTTGAAGATATCGGTTGATCGCCTAAAAGTGTGGGTGCATTCACTGACCTGCAAGTTGAAGGACACACAAGCCAAGCTATCCATAATTTTAATAAAGTTCTCTAAGAATACGGAGAGTGTCTTACATGTCCCCGTAGCGAAGGCAACAACAGCCGTGCAGCAGCTGCCAAAAGTAGAAGCAAAAAAAAAAAAAAGGTTACGCAGAGTACTGCCTCCTGCACTGTCAGCTCTCGACATGCCGCCCGTCAGGATATTCCTTCTTAAGAGAACAACATCCTACAGCTTCTTTGTATATCAACTGAACAACATCCTACGGCTTCCTTGTATATCAACTGTAAGAAAGTACTTATCCATTGTTCGTGACAAATGTGGCTTTCTGTCACGATTGTGAACCAGAGGAGAATAGAGAAGACGAGAAGGTGAACGAGGAGTGGTGTGTAAAAAAACGAAGAAAGAAGAGGTGTGGAAGGACTATCCAAGGGACGAGGCAGCGCTGGTCCGGTGAATGACAGAGGTGACTTCGGCTACGCTCCGGAGGACGCCCACCCAAGGCCCGCTCCAGCGAGTCCAACGTGAACCAACGAGGCGTCCTTCGTCAGAGCGGCAAGATGATGTTCTTCATCAGGGAAAGTAAAATGCAAGCACACACGAGCAGGGACACTTCAATGTCGTCAGTGCCCGGGGCTGAGACTTGCTTCTAGGAGACTAAGGCTATACTGTACTGGATGTCAGTTTATGCCGTTCGCTTTGTTTATTATTAAAAAAAAATATATGTGCATACGCTAGAATTTCGTAACCTGTTCGTCCTGTTTCTCTGTTTCTCTGTTTCTCCGAAGTCCGTCTCGGTTGAGCGTGACCCTTTCACACTCGCATTTTCCCTTCTCTAAAGAAGCCGGAAACAAAAGTTATTTTCGAGAGGCATGCAAATCTTGTGTTCGATGAAACAATATAACTTTTTCAATTCATAAGTCAGAAAGAAGTGGGGATGCATCAAATTATAGGGTCATCTTGTTCCTGTGCTCGCTTTCGACTCTTTTTGAGATGATCCTTCAGAGCTCCTTTTCACTTTATAAAAAGCCTACTTTTTCCCAGCCGACACGAATTTGTCTCTGGTAAGTCGACGACCACTAGTCCGGTCACTTTTACATCAACGGCCTCTCGCATTTTCTGCGAACATGGTCAACTCGATGTTGTTTATTTCGACTTAAGCAGGGTTTGACCCTGTCTATCATAAAATATGAACATATAAGCTTTATCAAAATGGTGTCTGTGGACAGGCCCTCGAATGATCTAAGGGCTACCGACTGGACGGAAAATATTTCGGTCGAGTTAACCATGTTAATTCCAGGACACACAGAGTGAACTCGGGCGTGCCTCAGGGATCTGTTTTAGGTCTCCTATTATAAGCATTTGATAATGATGTCTCTACTTGTCATCTCGAATTCATCTTTCTTATAGTATGCTAATCATATTAAAATGCAACGGAAAATTAAAACAAAAAAAAATTGACGACTGCCTGAAGCTTCAGGGCGACATGAGTTTATTTAGCGATTGGCACACGGCAAACCAGCTTTCTCTAGGGTGTTCGAAACTAAAGTTATAACTATTTTATATTTTGTAACTATTTTAGTTTTTATTATTACATTTCTTGACAGTTGTTGGCTGGCATAAGCGGCATAAAAGATATCGGCGTTATATTTAATTTAAGCCTATGCATTTGATGACCATGTCAACAAAAAAGTTCGAGCGTCTTTACGAGCCCTGGGAATAGTATGGTGCTTAAAAGACGAGTTTGATAACCCATCCTCCTTCCTGACATAATGGTTCATTTTGTCGCTCCCAGTTGGAACGCAGTCAGTTGTTTGAAATAGGATCTGCAAAACTATTTTTTTAATGTAACATGTGAAAAAAGTGCATTTCTATTTTTAAACGTTCTTTTTAATCGAGAATGAGCCTAACTTGAACTATGAGGCTGTGCTGGGACGCGTCAACTTTTTTTACCTTACATACGCGTCAAAAGAAAGCAAACTTTTTTTTAATAAGATGCATGTTTAGATTTTTTCTAGAGATATCTTGTCTGATTTGTGTATTAAAGGCCTGTGAATGCCCACATCACTCAAATCGACATTTTACACTGCTACAAATTTTAGTCAGCTCAACCCAATATTTAGACTATAAGATACTCTAATGTTCCATTAAAGAACTGGATATTTTAACTCCTGCCGTCAGAAGAGAAGTTTGATATCCAAATTGAACTCCTGTTCGAGTCGGTACGAAGTTAAGAAACACGAATTATTTAATCTGATGGCGTCAAATGTTTTCCTGTGCAGTTGTTTCTGTTTAATGCATGCGAAGTGTATTTTCTTTAGGGTCCTGAAAGACTGTGAAAATAGCATTTCATTTGTTTCTTTCTTGAAACTCACTACTCAATACCTTGAACTTTCGTGCCATGTTGTAAATGCCTCCAATTCACCACTGTCAAGAAGTGATAAATAATATTGTCCTTACATTCACGCCGTGCACTTTGAACTGCATTTTTACGCGTTATGCAATTCTGTATGTGTATGCATTGTCAATTTATTCATCCAGTTTTCTTTTCAGTGTTTGAGTTTATGCGTACTTTGTAGTGTATAACTTTGGGTGTGCCAGCACCAAAATCGAACGGTTTTTGCTGGGCACCACATAAAATTGTTTCTTGCATTCTTCATCTTCATGACTGTTAATAATTATATTAAAGAAAACACCACAAGAGTACGTTTAACACATCTTTGTGTTTGCTTTCTTATGTTCAGTTGCCATCTACAGTGAATAAGCCCTAGAACAACATACGGGTATTGAAATAAAAAAGAAAATGTACAACAGGATTTTTTTATGAAAAATATTGATTTTGTTGTGACCTCCAGTAACTGTTTTTTTATGTGGACAGAGAGGAGGCAGAAGGGAAGCTCGGTTCACGCACCCCTGACCTCTTGGTCAGAACAAGGCAAGCTCATCAGTACACATCAACGGTTTGGTCACCCAACGTTACGCTCATATTTAAAAATAGACTTCACGCATCTCATATAAATACGTGTAATTACTGTAATTATAATTCGAAGTGTGATAGAACATTCTTTAGAAATCTGATATAACATATTTATTTCCTGCAATCCAAATGAATGCATATTTTCTGGATAAGCTTCCTTAAAAAATGCATTCTTCCGGTCGGACAATTGTAAGCGTTCACTAAGTAGAACATTGTGGTCTTGTGACGATTGTTTAAGGAGTGAAATGAGCTGTCTTCTAGGAATCTGTGTTCACTTTCAAATCCAGAGATGTATGTGCTCAAAAGATATTCACTTTACTTATTTCTGGAGGTTAAAAGTTTGTGTTCTAAACACAGGTTCAAGATATGCCACAATCAATGAAGCCCAACAATCTTTTATCACAAACAAGTTCACATAGAACATTACATGTTTATTATAATATATATAATAAATGTCTAAAAACTTACCATTGTAAAGAAACGTGTTGGTATGACCACCAACAATAAAATGAAGGTCTTCTACTTCCTCTGCAATCTTTATATCTACCTCGTATCCAACGTGACTTATCAAAGCAAATATTTTCACGTCTTGTGTCTTCAAAATTGTTTATTTCATTTTTAATGCTCTCAATCTCGTCCAAAATGTTTATTTTACCTGAAATTATACCATAGAACCCAATTCATACATATACATTTTAACACAACTAGAAATTCAAGATAAACATTAGTGCTAATTTGGACTGTCTGAAATTAGGGGGGGGGGTGTCTAAATTTTAGGGGGGGGAAGGGTTAGGCGGGGCATTGAGAATAGAGGAGTCGTTGCGAATGTAAGAGGGTGCCTTCAGAAAAACAAGAGTGGTGTACACCCCCCCCCCCCCTAGGGGCTGTGTAGGATAATCACCGTTGACGTCGGGTTTCGTCCTATTGTATATATTGCACCATAACTTGGTCAATATTTTCCAGTGAAAGCATATAATCGCTTAAATAAAAACAAGATAGCCACTTACAATAGCAATAGTTGTAAACATATTCAGAATACGAATATTAGGTTTATATAAAGTTTGATCTGTCTAGTTTCGATTAAAATGGCTTAATATAAAAATAGTTGAATCACTAATTTAAAACTACTAAAGAACCTGCAACGGTTTGCCTCGATAAAAAAAACGCTCAACTTCACCTTGTAACAAATCACGGCTTGGGTTCTTATTGGAAGTATATGTTTGGGAGAAAGCAATGTTCATTACAGGAGCTTTTTTAATATGCTGTTTTGAATTGTGAATACATAATATTGTCACGAATGACAATTGATGAGGCGACGAAAACTGAAGCAAACTAAACGTTTCATAGGGGCGAACTTGTGCCCAAAAATAAATAGAAAAAGGCAAGCGTCGCAGGCATCGATGGCGGCGAAACAGCAGGATGGAAGGCTGGGACCAGACTAACTCCGGCTCGCCACGCGGAGCCCCTTATGTAGACGCGTGGGCTTCTGGAACAATCGGCGAAGAAGGTTCGGCGCTCAGAACATTCGGAACAATGTTCTCGAACTTACGAGAACGCCAAGTTGAAAGAATAAATAGAACATTCCGCTGACTGGAATCGAATCTAGACCTTCCGCGCGACAGTCTAGAGCGGTAACCAGTGGTCCACACACGCGTTTGCTCGGCGACGCGCGTGGCAATATGTCCATGGTTCACTACCAACAATTTTCACAGAAGACATTATTGTAGATCTTTAAAGTGGTAGTTTTGCCTTTCAAGGATGAGAAGCTAACGATGACGAAACACTTCCATAAGCTCCAACATTCTCATGAAAGCTGCAACTTGATGAGGTGAATTCCCAAGAGAACTACTGTTTGATTTCTTTGCGGACCACTTTAATGGGGACTTGTGGGACAGTTTAAGCGTTGATGGGTGAAAAGCGCGTTGGTGAGGGTGAGGATTGAAGAATCTTGACCTGCGCTTTATTTCTTTCTTCTTTCTTTCTTTAATACGGACATTTTAAGAAATATGTCTATATTTACAAACCAGAACACTTTCTTAGAAAATATTATCTACACGAATAAACTAAACGAAGGGGCGCCTGTAGGTCGCACGCAAAACCCCTCAGCGTAGGAATATTTAAAAAGTGTGTTTTATCTCGGGAAACTTGATGTTTTGAAAACATGAGAGCAGCGTCTTCCAAACTTCGAACGACAATGCTAATGTGGGTGGTTCCCGTTTCGACCCATTCCCAATACAACCTTCCCGTTTGTACCTTCCCGTTTCGACCCGGCTCAAAACGACCTTCTCGTTTCATCCTTTCCCATTTCGCCCTATCCCGAAACAACCTTCCCGCTTCGGCCATCGTTCGTTATAGTTGGGCTGTTCTTTGTATTGTTCGTTAACAGTTGATTAGGTTCAAGTGTCCAGTGTCTGTTCTCCTTGCTCACATCACTTCTCCCTCTCCCGAAACAACCTCGGAGACATGGCACCGTAAGATAAACGCTGTGTCAGGGAGGGCTCACCCGAACATTTACAGCTTCATCGACCTGATCAAACGGGATGAGGCCTTGACAAGGATATCGCTGCAGCAGCTTGCAAATGGTGGTGCCGTGCGGGCCAGGTGACCGCCGCGAACTATCACAATTGGAGTGTCGCCTTTCTGATGGCGCGATTTTCCTGCTCGACTTCCTCAACCAAGGCGATAGCATTTTGTGGTTTATGATTTTTGCCTGTGTACGCGACGGTTCTGTGTTTGAACTTGTAAGAAAATGAAGTCGCAATCATATGCCCGTCAGCCTGTCTGATTTATCACTTTTAAAAATATCCCGTTCACTATAAGGAAGTTTTAGAATAACGTACGCAAGCGCTTTGGGTAACCTAAAAATAGCGTCGCGATATAAAAACTTAGGCAACGCTAATTTTTGCTTACTCAAAGTGCTTGCCTGCGTTACTCTGACTTTATTAGGAAGTTTTCGTAGACCGCGTTTCCTCTTTCGCTAAGCCCTCCGCAACGAAGAAGCCGCTACTGCGCCTGCGCGCCGATGGCCTTGACTGTAGAGTTCTGGGTATCGTAGCGGGTTGCGGAGAGCGTCGCGTGACGTCGAAAACGGTCTACGAAAGCTCTCTGTTATTGTACAGAGCGCGAAACCGTTAGCGCGAACAAGCGATTGTTGGTTTTAGCTGTTTGTCTAAAAAAATCAGAAGACTGCCATCAATATTATTAGTGTGTTTGAAAGTGCTCATCTGGGCCACTAACCTAAGCGGTAAAATTTGGTACCTTCTAATACCATTTCGAAGTAAAATTCGAAAAATCGCCAACATCGTGTTCGTGGTAACGTTGTCGCGCAGTGTACATAGTCCATTTCGTAGTTACACATTTTGGGGACCATCTTGAAAGAAACATTTTAAGTGGTTCAAGTAGAAATATATTTCGTTGAAGCTTGTCTGAAAGTATTGCATATTTTAAGAATACGTTTACAAGCAAAATATATTTCACAACATAACTGAATTGCTCGCCTGCACCTTTGCATTAATTGCATTAACATGATTTCGGGACATATTCTTAAGCAGAAAAACTGCGCAAACCAGGATTAGAACGATGGACACTTTTCGCGAAGAGGTTGAGATGTGCGGGGCTTTATACCAACGGGTTCAAACGGGACGAATTCAAACGTAAAATATGTCTTGGCTACGGGTTCAAATATGAAGGGCGTTTCGGGAACGGGTTGAAACGGGATGGATTCAAACGGGAATGGGTTGTTTCGGGCTACACCCGCTAATGCAGATGACTAAGTTGGCCAATTAAGAGAGTTATAATGTGCTTTAGATAATAGAGCATCGACCTTCGTGCTAGAACGTCGTCCAAACTTGTCATCCGCCTTTCTTTTTTTTTTTTCAGCCAAAGCAAGCTCTTATTACGGGGTCGACTGGACCAATCAGAGGAAACCACAGCACGTTCCAGCGTTTTTCCCGGTCGACCACTTCTTTCGTGGGCGATATTTTGCTCACTAGACTACAAATTGTCTTTTTTTTTTAATGAAGTTCTACGAATGAAGGTGCCACGACATAAGAAAAAAGTACATAGTCTAAGTGCTGCTTGGATTGCAGGTCTTGCTCTAAGTTCTTGCCTCTTTGTGGATCCCTTTAAGGTGGAGTGCCCTTCCGCGTAAAGACACCGTGCTGCATTCAAGAAAATTCGTTCTAGGAAAATTTGCAATGAAGCAGTTTACAAAAGGTAGGTCCCTGATGATAATCAAAGGAGAACTTCTCCCTGAAAAAATCTGTTATAATAAAGTTTATGGGCTTCCGTAGCTACAGGACGGAAGCGAAAAGAACATGCAAAACCGTCGGTGTATTCCTTCCACCAAATTGCACGGTGTCAGATGGAAATGCTTAAGGAGTTCGCACTACGCCGGCAATCGACATACAATATTTGCAGTTTTTAAAACGCGGTATGCGCGCCAGATTAAAATTTGACCGCGTTTTTATCTCCAACGTTCTATAACGCATTTAAGGTGGAATATTTTAACATTATTTAGAACACATTAAACATCCATTTTGGAGAGTGAGAACAATTTTTGTTTTATCAATTACCCCTCAATTGAGCACGAAAACCCGGTGCATAAATCACGTAGCGTCAATTTCCACGCAAAATTTTGCTGGGAAACTAAAGTGGTGCATAGATTCTGCGACGTCAATATTCCTGCTATATTTAGTGGTCATATTGTATTGATGTCTGCTTTACGTGTTCTTAGGTCACACGACGTCAGTTTCGCTCCTAAATTTAGCGGAAAAGTGTACGTGTTAAGAGTAACATGACATTCATTTTCCCGCCCCACTAAAGGAGGAAACTGAATTTCTGTATAGGTCGCGTCATATCAGGTCACATGACGTCAAAAGTTCCGCTAAATCTAGCAAGAAAACTAAATTGCTATATAGGTCTTGTGACGTCAGGTCACATAATATCAAATTTCCCGCTAAAATTGACGGGCAAAGAAAATGTATCGTATCTATAGGTCACGTAACGGTAGGTAACGTGAAGTCAGTTTCTCCGTCGACTTTGGCGGAGAAACTTAATTGGTGTATTGATCACGTGACGTCAGGTCACGTCACATCAATTGACGTTAGGTGACTCAAGCACCAATTTTTTCCCGCTAAATTTAGCTGAAATTTACGGACTGACGTACGGACGAACGAACAATGTTTTGGGATTGGGGCTTTTGTTAAAAGCCTTTCATGCTTTAATAATTTCACATTAATCTAACTCGAAATAATTTGCATACTTGCGCACACAATAAGGGGCACAATTAAATGCAATGCATCAAGGCCTTTTGTTTTGCGATAAGTTATTTTTAATGGACAACCACACTGTTTTGATCCCTCTTGAATGTCTGATAGGCGCAGAACTTGCTTAGTATTCAACGTTATAGTACTCTGCTGCTATTTCAAATCTTGGAATGCACTTTAACAGAGCCGCCTATACCCAGAGATTTGCCCGTTCGTTCGTCCATCTATTTGCCAGCTACATTTCGCGTGGAAATTAGCGTTACGTGACGTGGCGTCACATTACATTACGACTTGCCACCGTGAGGTTGTGCCACGTAGCCACTTCGCCTGACGTCAGGTCACACGATGTTAATTTTCTCATTAAATCTAGAGGGCAATTTCGTCACGTGATTTGACGTCACGTGTCGTCGCCATCTGGTTGCCTGTGCGAGAAATGCGGATAAACGTTTGACGTCACGAGGGTGGCGTTACTCCACTTGAAATTCCTTCTTACACCTCAGGACCACTAGTCAGTCTCGTAGATTTTGTCGTGAGGTGTTCGAATATACCGAATAAAAAAGATTGCCACGGCGGTGGTGGTTAGTCTGATCAAATATGAACCTCATATTGCCGCGTGCGCGGCAGATTTCGCAACGCACTCGAATGCCTCGCCGAGGAACGCAGTTCGAATACCGCTGAGCCCGGTTCTTTATTTTTTTAATTTGTATTATTTTGTAATTTTCCAGCTCATTCTTGGCTGCAAAGGAGTGTTCTGGCTGGGAAGACTCATGAACTGCGTCGCCGCAGCCTGTATAAATGCAGTGGCGCCGCGCTGCGTGCTTCGAGTCAGTCACCCTCTGGTTGTTGACGCTGGTTACTCGATACATTATGTTTTAGTTTATAGGCACTATGTTTCTTATTTATTTCCAGTTTCAGATTAGTTTACCATTTTTCATCCCTGACATTCTGCTGAAAGTGTTCGGTGATGGTCGACGTTGCGTTCATCATAACTCAAAGCTCGCCTATGAAGTCGACGACGATCGCCCACGGTGAGGACAATGAATGCACGTGCTTTAGGACGAGAAGAATAACCGATGATGACCAACGACCATGACGAGCCAGGTCGAACAATGGCGAGCTGTACACTCTTAGAAAAACGTTTGTAGTACTTACAACTAAAAGCTTGTATCTGGTTGTCTCAAAATTCACTAGGTTCTTAGTAACTGCAGTTAGTAGCGGTCAAGTTAGTAAGTTACTAACTCAAAATATCTCACTACCTTTAGCTAGAAACTGTCTCTAACTCTCACAATACCTACACTTCAGGAAAAATGCCGTACTTTCTCCCTAAAAGAACGAACAGGAACGTCCAATATATTACTCCAAGAAAAGAACTAGATTTTCTTATACCTCGTGAGTAAAAAATATCGTGATCTCGTGTAGCGCTTCGGCTCCGAGGGCCACGAAGTGTGATTAATGCAGCATCCACCAGATGGCTCTCAAAACAAAAGAAAAACAGGTCGGAACTGTGCCGTTTCTATTCACGTCGCCATTCGAGCTCTAAATACCCGGACATGCGCGAATGCACGATACAATAGTCTGGCATATACAAACAGAAGCACTAACAACATGTGCAAAACAGCGGAACCAGTGACGCACTCTCCTCTACGAATGCCAAATTCCACCGATCGCTATATATGGCAGTTTTATTTTTGAATTCGTCTTGGCCGGTTACAGCCACCATTTTCTGCATAAACAAGTATCCGTGCTGACCAAATATAACTCCTGCTTATTATTTCTGTGGAATGTTTCGATGGAACAGTTTTGTCTTTTAATCCAGCGCCCTCAGAAAATCCACCGTAGGTTAATTAACTAAAGACTCTTCATTAACTTTACTCATTAGATTAATCATGTTAGATATAAAGTATTGATGGTGATTACTCTTAAAAGCGCTGAGAAATATTCCTCCTCCTTTTGAAAATATTAGGTCAGGGCTGCAATGTTTACTCAAGTGGTCTTAAATACATAAATACTAGCAAGAATATAATACTACTGTATATTTTACTGTTCGCACATATGTTTCATTTATTTATTTCTGGCCACCCTTTTTAGACGCTCTTCATTTATTTGCGAAAAATTCAATTAGTCGACGGAGTCATATGAAAGTGGTAATTATCTAGCATTTTCAAAGATATTCCGATCATGTTTTATAAAAAGAAAATCAGGTATATCATGTATAGTATTTCAGACATTATTGGTGGATACTAGATCAACCTATCCCAGCTAAAAAGAGCTGCACTTACTACGTGTCGCGCGTTTGAGGTAGTAAATAACTAGTAAGATGGTGGTATACAGTCACAAAAAGATAGTAACGTCTGCAGCTACTAACTTTCTACAGCGTGTCAAGCGTTTGAGGGAGTAAACAGCTAATAAAAAGTAGTATCCGTCAGAAAAAGAAAATAACTTCCACAGGTACAAACGTTTTACTAACCTTTCTTTAAGGAGTGTAACAAAAGAAGATGAACCACCAGGACACAAAAAGACGACAAACCGCTACGACAAACCACATAAACAGACCTCGACGGCAGATCATGAGGAGGAACCACGACAATAAATAACGACGACTAGCCTACTACGACGAACCTATGAGGATGAACTATACCAAGAGGAACCTACGACGACGAGCCCACGACAATGAACCTATGCCGACGACTAACGACGACGACCTACGTGGACCACCGACGATGACGCTTGCAACAACGACGGCCGATGATGGTGGACAAACGATGAAGAAAGGTGGCTATCAGGGCAAATGACTACAATTATTGCTGACGGCAAAACACAACAATCACAAACTTCTCCCGACAGGTGCCCGACGGAGCTGTAACGGACATGAACTGTGGGTATGTCAAGTCATTTTGTTTTATGGTTTTAGTAGGTTTTCATTTTGCCTGATTTGGAGAAGCGGTTGTCCGCTGCCTGTTAGAGGAGGAGTAATGCCGCGTGCGTGCGGACATGGCAACCCACGCGGCTGCCACGCGGAAGAACGGATATTGAACCACATTGGGATCGATACTTTTGCTTTATGAATCTTTACTCCTCTGTAAACTTGCAGCCTATTTGTGGCGTGTGTCAGAACCTTCCTGATAGTACTGCATATAGCAAGTCAGCAAAATCGCACTGCTTCGAGTCAGTCAATCTTCCGTCGCGGTTTTTCGTCAGCCTGGGCACCTTTCGTTTTAATTTATAGGCACAAGCTCGCTTCATCGAACATTTACTTTCAATCTTTTTTCAGTTTTCAGTTTTATTCGTGACAATACAATCTATCTTTGCCTGACAGAAATCACGAATGGTGAAGTTTACAACAAGAAAATATATAAAAGAAAACACCATTATTGCTAAATTGACACTGGAGCCTCACTTGCCCGAGTTGTGTGACAGTAATGATAGTTTACACTACCTCTTGATAGGAGCTTCAAAGTCATGATGACGTCTTTGGTGTCACAAAATCACAAAATTACTTTATACGAAAACAAACGCTTTATGCAAGCTTTCATAAAGGCGTCGCAATTCAATTTATCAACCAATGTAAATAACCCTAGCATGTTTCTGACCTTCAATTTTAAATTTATGTGTGCTTTACATCTCGTAAAATAAAACAAATATTAATTCAAATAAAACATATTGGAACATAACACTTACAAGTCCCTGTTTCTAAGTTTAATTTTGCAGACATGGATCATTTCTACTCTTATAAATTATAATTACAATGAAAATTTCAACAATATCCGGTAAAATATATTGCTTTTCAGTCATTTAAACTTTCATCATGTCGACAGCATAACTGTCATCGCAATGGAAATGCGTTAATTATAAGACAATCCAGTTGACTTCGTCAATACCTTTAACAAAGACGCTATATACTGTAAACGACTTAATTTTCAGGGGCTCAAATTTTCACGAATCGGGCCAAAGCTACAAATTTGAAGTTATTCGCGGGTTCAAATTTTTGCGAATCGAGTGTAGCTTCCGTAGCGTTCACATAATGGCCGAATTGTTCGCGGGACCTATTTTTCGCGAATTATAGGCGATTCGCGAAATTCGCGAAAATTAGGTCTTCGCGAAAATTTTGTCGTTTACAGTATCTATAAAACTTACCTTGCTGATAGACAGTGTTTATGCACACTCAACCACTTTCATAAACACAACAAAAACAAGCGCAAAAGCAAACACAAACCTGGTCTGGCGATTGTTCGTGTTTCTGTAGTTACAACTCCCATTACGCCTATCTTCACCTTCTCAACTTCGTATACTATATGCTTCAATACTGTGATGTTATCTTTCGTAAATACTGGCTCTTGGCTTGTGTTCAGGTTGGTTCCCAACACAGTGACGTTCGCTTTTTGCATTCTGAGAAGAAAAGGAGCTAGTCCTTCGGGTCCATCATCGAACTCGTGGTTGCCCAAACACTGTAAGTGAAAACGACGAAACAAAATAATAGAAAATACATACATATTTTCGGAACAATAAAATTATATGCGCCAGATCTGCAAGCGACCATTGAACACGTCTTTTCTTCTTTTCCTTCTTGGCCGCAAAAAAAATTACGCATCGCAGAGTAGGTGTAACTCAGTTAGGTGTAACAGAGAATTAGACAGGTTTAGAATATGACGTTAGCTGGGGTCAAAAATTAAAGTTAAATTTTATTTATGGGCCATTGTCCACATGAGCCTAATAGTTGCAAAAGGAAAAACACATATTGTATAAACCACCTGTAACATTTATTTCATTCAAACAAATTGTCAGAAAGAGATACAATAATATTGTCTTCTTTGATGACAAGCCTTTTTCACCTGAATGAATTCTACAGGCGCCCACAATGCAAAAGCTTTGGTTTGAACAATGCTCTGCTTTTGCGGACATGGGTTCATACCGAAATGTTTTGTTGTTTTATTTATTATTCGTTTAATATTATGTTCTCAGACTTTCACTTTTGATCGCATTTTTACAATGTTTAGGATTGCGGCGACGGCTAGTTTAGTTTTGCGTGCCAAAAAACTAGGATTCATATTTTTTTTTTCATATGGATCCGGCAATTACTGTTACCGTGACTTTCGAGATCGCCGGTACACTTAGTGCAGACGTCCTCCGTCGGTCACAAACGCTCGACCACCGAGCAGAAAGAGCCTACTACTTTGTGGTGGTGGTGATTTTTGAAACAAAGCGCTGCTTGCTAAAGGCCATGCGCTCAAGCCAGGGATCCTGGCCTGAAGGCGTAATCCTCTTTAGTCAAAGAACACCACAGAGCGCGACAGTAGCCAACAAATCATTCTCTTGTAATAAATCTCTGTGTGTAGCCAGTAAACAATGCTGAAAAATATAGCGAATAAGCAGTGTTGAAAAGCGGGCATTGACGAGCAGGGACCAAACCAGGGACCTGCTGTTAAAGCAGTTGATGCTCTGCCACGAGTCATTTGTGTGTTTCAAAACAGACCCTTCCTGTGAAATATAGCAACCAAAGGAACGTTTACGCAGCGGTAATCTCAGAGGCCGCAGTTGGACATATACATTGACACGGGAAGTAATCCTCCGCTTGCAATTTTTCAACACTTATATGCAGTGTTTGAAAATTGATATTGTGCAAGCATGTGCTTTCTCATTTTTAACTTCCCTATAAATTCCAAACCCCGAATCAGTTATTCTAGGTTTGACATTTTCTCACTGTATCGAAACTCCAGGCGTTAACTTCACATCAAGTCCAGCACTTCTATTTAGTGTAAATTGCATATTCAAGGGCAAAACAATGTTAGTTTTTTTTTTTTTTCTCAAAACACATTAGTGCACCTAAATTTAGCCCACGCTGGCTCTAAAATTTAGCACGTTGCCGCGGTTTACGCAAGAAGGTTTTGGTATAGTTTACCGCCCCCGTCCACCAAAACTCCAGTAACTCGCGCTTGCAACGCTACCGAGATGAGGTCACACTTTTCAATACGGCGTTCGAACTGCTAGAACACCAACAAAGCAAATTGGCTAACTCCGGCTTTTCCCGAGGTCGTTCTAGATGAATGAAATTTATAGGGCCTCTTGGCGCTATTCTTTTCAGGCACAGTCAGGAGACCGTCAGAGTGTCACAGGGCGTCACGTTGTCACGTCATGGTGCTATATGACGTCCCGTCTCACGATATCCGGCTTCACGTGACGTCCGGACCTATACATGTTAGGCGTTTGACGGATCGGGATGACAAAGAACGTCGCAGACACCTGTCACGTCTTCTCGACGTGCTGCGTCTAGATGTCGCAAAAACCTATCAATGCTGGACCTCAACATGTCTATACATGAAATTATTCCCGTCCTGATCAACACTTGAGGCTTGCTTAACCTCACGACTTGCAGTTGCGTCCGCCCTGCGCCAGCGCAACGCGTTCGGTCGTCCAGGCACTGGCCCGAGGGTCCCGCAGTTCGATAGACTAGTTTGCTCGTCGGCAGCGGCTAGCAGAAATGCTGGTAGTAGTTACCATCACCTCCGTTGCCTGGTTAATAACAGGCTACACTGCGCAGTCTTGAAGTTCAGTGCAATGCGCATCGTCGTCAACGTAAGTCTGATCGGCTAGAACGCGATGGCAGAACGCTGCAACGCCGCTGTCTTGAGAGTAACCGATTTCGATATTTGACTTCGGCGGGCTTGTTGCACGGACCCGTGGCCTCAAGACAGTGGCGTGCCCACTGTCGCGCGCAAAGCGAGCGTGCCGTCGGGATCCGCGTTCGCGAGTTATTCGTCGCATAATTCTGTTCCATGGAGTTCAGCGATCTTAGACCGCAAGAAGTCGCACATCCCAGCTCAACCACGCGCGTCTGCGTCCCTGCATATAGGAAACCAGCGTAAGCGCTACGCGCGTGTGCTGGCAGAAATTGGCATACAGATGAGACCACACAAATCTGAACGCAGCTGGGCACCTGATGCCCCGGAACCAAAAGTTATGCCGTCCCCAAAGAAAGGAGCGCAAGGCGTTAGCTTACAGATTCCTTGTGCCGATTGCCCTGCCACTTACGGATCGGTGAAACCAGAAAGACTGATTCAAAGCAAGAATTCGCCAGCACCAACAGACGCCCGCTGCGAATCAGTTCGATCATGAGCCAAGCTGCATGTTAGATATTGTGCCATGAATGAGCATGCATTTACTTTACGAGTCTTAGGCTTCTACGCATCACTACGACTTCGGTAACTCAATATCCCGATAGAAGGCTCGTTCGTCGAGTTCATGGCACGATCCAAGCACACACCGGATAGAAATGCACGCAATCAGTCGCTAAATGGTTTCTGCTTTAGCATCCGCCTACGTCAGCGGGCATCAGCAACACTATTAATCGACTATACTTGAAAACATCACGTAACTTCACGCGGTGCCGTCAAACGATTAGACCACTTTCTCCGATTCAGTACGAACATAATAACGAAACAGATAACGCGCGCTTGAATGTACAGAACAATTCGTCATCAGCAGAAGTTCTTCTTGGTAGAAAGCAAAGTTATATTTGACCGAACAAGTTCATTCCCATGTCACCAATTGCTTCTCGATAAACTTTCTGCCCTAATGAACTCATGAGTACACCGTGTCGATTCTATTTGCGTTTTATGGCCGTGGTATGCATTCCCGTACACTCTCCTTGAATTATCTTTTTGAATATACAAATAAATAAAATCACATCCTGAACATGACGCTTCGGAACATGAGGCTTGGTGCCCTGCCTGATCCAATATATCGCCAGCTATATTTCCCTATCCATATACCTATACTTTAATGTCAGTAGGTTCAGATGGGCACCATCTGACCTTTCCGTTCACAATATGTACGGCTGCACTGCCAATCGTCACTGCATTCCCATTATATATATATACGCATTGTGACTTTGAGATGTACTGCGGCACGTAAAATTATCCAAAAAGCGAAGTCAAAGTAGACGTTGGTTTAACAGTTCGTGATTTTAGAACGCAGAGAAGGCGGAATGAAAGCAAAGCAGAGTATGTGAGGACCTTGTTTTCCGTTCGCTTAATATTTTTGTCTGCTTCTGAGCTGTTAACAATAAGAAAGAAGCCTACTGAAAAAAATTATATGAATTTATTTCTGATATGTTTATTGGACACCTTTTTCATATCAGAACTTATTATTTCATATCAGTTTCATATGCCGCATATCAGTTACACTAGGCTAGGTGGCGCTAGGTACCACCCCATTCATGCGCTACAAAAATATTTTTATTTACTCACGCCACCATCTAGATACATTACGCATACCACTAGCATCAGCTGAATATATACATTGAGCGCATACACATACACGGCACAACAAACATGAATACAACAGCACACCCAATAACTACTTCTGAGCTCTGCGTTTCCGCCTTTTATACAGGTCGTTTTGTAAGTACGGAGTTTTTCGGTGACCACCTAAGCAATAAATAATATTCTCAGCATGTTGGATTTTTTTCAGTAATGTCATACCTCTGAGAGTATTTTGAACGGCTCAGGGGATGAATCTCTTAATAAAAAGTAAACGCTCATGCCGTAATTATTTGAAAGCCAGTAAATCAAGCCGCTCCACTGCGGCAAGTCGTATACTGAAAAACATTATATGAAATTATTTCTGATATGTTTATTGGACACATTCATATCAGTTGGCATATGTTGCATATCAGTTCTTATATGCCACATATCAGTTTTTGGTTATTTCATATCAGTTTCATATATCGCATATCAGTTTTTGGGTATTTCATATCAGTTTCATATGTCGCATATCAGTTTTTGGATATTTCATATCAGTTCTTATATGCCACATATCAGTTTTTGGTTATTTCATATCAGTTTCATATATCGCATATCAGTTTTTGGGTATTTCATATCAGTTTCATATGTCGCATATCAGTTTTTGGATATTTCATATCAGTTCTTATATAGATTCATATAATTTTTTTCAGTAGGGTAGTGCCGCTACCAGGATATATCGAAGCTTTGGAGCCGGCACAAGCGTGGATCTGAACAGCCTAACAATTCCCCCGGTGCAGCCTCCTGGGATTTTTCAGAACGACCGTTTGATTTGACTGCCGGTACGTTTGGTGTTGTATATAGTATATTCATCTGATAACTGGTGGAACCTCACAAATAAATCCGCAATACAAATAGTGTAAAAACATTGGTCGACGGGGTAAAAGTATATATGCAACCTCCAAAACAAATGCGCTTGCTTAAGAGCCATCGTGTAACCTGATATATTCATGGAATTCTTAATACATGCAGTTTTCATCCATCGTGAACAGTGCACGACTTTTCACTCCGTACATCTTTTAGCCAGATGCAGTAATCGTCAGATGATTACTATAGCAAAAACTCTTCATGACAGAATTTTATGTGCGTCAAATCAACTTGTGTTTTTCATTCCAAAATCGCTATCACATTGTTAGCGCGATCCTGGAAGACGACGAAAGGAACACGTGAGGTCCGCGCCACCATCCGCGTGACGCAATCGGTCGCCCTTAAGGCAGGCGTACGTGCTTCACGCTAATTAAGTCTCTTTTCTCTTTCTCCGGTCCTAGTGTTCCCGACGAGGCTCTGACAATACGTACTGTGAAAAACAAATCCTAAAATCAATCATGGTTGTAAAACCCAACTCAGCGGAGTGTTTCTTTTAGTGTGATCTAGAATTTTTATCCGGGAAATTGTTGGAACGAAAGTGAGGACGGTTGATTTGCGTACTATACTCTGTTTAACCTGTGTTGTACCGCACGAGAGGTTACAAGCGCGAGCTCCTTGCTCTATGGAACACCTCGGCGGCACAGGCTCTCGTGCACCAAGGGCAGCTGCCAACGCTATGAGCTCGCGCTTCGACTTCGCTACGGTACAACATAAGGTGAAACTGAGTATAGGTGTTGCCCCCTTCTTGATCCGAAGAGGCTGTTTTTAGAGCGCAGCTCTTAGGTGTCCGTTTCCGGCTTGGGCGGCGTCGCCGCCGCCGCCGGCGTCGGTGTAATTGCGAGGTCACGTGACCCCTGAGGTCAAGTGACCTCCGTGACGACAGGTGGTCACGTGACCTCAGGGGGTCACGTGGCCCTCGTGGCGGAGAAGCTGGCAGGATGACGAGGTGAGGAGGGAGGAAGGGTATACCTCCCTCAGCACCCATCCACTCCTCCTCCTCAAGAGCTGCGCTCTAATTCGGCGTCACAGGGCGTTGTAAACGGCTTACATTTTTATGTGTTTTATGCCTAATCTTATGAGAATACAAGAGCGTTTGTTGCATTTGTTGTTCAGTTGTTGGTCGGTAAAATCAACCTGAAAGCAGACATTTGACAAGAACACTAGAAGTAGTCGAGACTTTATGCCCGTGAGTGATGTCACAAGGCTAAAATTAAAGGATAATGGACAAATATTGTAAGACATGTGGGTGAGACAATCTTCAAAATGTAAAGTATTCTTCTGAAGGGAAATAGAACAGAAGACCAATAAATGCGGTGCGTGTGCGAACATTTATCCAATACAGAACTTCTCTGACTTACCACAGCGTCGTACATCATGTTCTCCATGGCCAGAGCCACGATGTTGTATTTGAGTACGGTGTACCAGACGGTGCCTTGATAGAAGTCTCCAGCGTTGAAGAAGAACGGGTTCGTTTCGGAAGTTCTTTAATTCCCTCACCTAAAAAGGCAAGATTTTTTTTTATAATCTTACTCGGCTAATTTGACACCTGTTTTATTTTAAAGTGTACTGCGGCATCATAGTGAAAATCTACTTTTTTGGCTTCGTTTAGAAAAAGTGGCAAATTTGTCCTGAAAGATTCAAATGTGCAATGTTCATTCGAGAAATAGACTCAAATTAAAGGTGTCTGGGAAGGGAAAATGAAGAATCACAGTTTGAATTATTAGTTTACTAGCTACAAGATATGTAATTGCGTCCTTATATTGTTCTCAAAATATATTTTGCCTTACTTTGAAAGAAATTATTTTTCAAACTATGTAAGCTTTTCAGTTAAACTATGGCCCTTTAGTTTATTTTTTTCACCAACAACTGAGAAGGCGTTTTTTTTACGAAAAACATTGCGTATGATAAATGATTAATTATGGTCAGCGTCATCGACCGCAGTGGACGTCAGGTACAGGGGTGTAGTGGTAGCTAGCAAATTATTGACCTAAAATTAACTAATTATCAATCGAAACATTTTCATTAGCCGCCACATTTCAATTGAAAATGTGTTGTCCACCCCACAATATTACAATTTTATTACTGTAAACGAGTTATTTTTCGCGAAAACCTAATTTTCGCGAAAACCTAATTATCGCGAATTTCGCGAATCGCCTACAATTCACGGAAAATAGATCCCGCGAACAATTCCGGTAAAATGCAAACAAATTGGAATCTATATTAAGATCCCACCGCGCCGCGAAAATTAGAACCCGCGAATTATTCCGAAACTTCAGCTTTGATCTAAATCGCGAAATAATGAGCCCGGGAAAATATGTCTCTAACAGTACTTGAATTGGAACGACCTTACCTATGCTCCGAGCCTTCTTCCTCACAAATTTAGGCTGCCATGAGTCCCCCAAGCCTTACGCGATGACTAGCTTCTCGCGCAAGCTGCCGAGGCTGATAATGCTCACGGGTGGGACTTCCGCCGCTCTTTTGAGCCGGTTTACGTTATCTCGGTCTCCTTGGTGATTATTGGTTTCTCATAAAATATCGCGGAGCGAACTTTTGTTGTGTTGATTGTAGCCAGCTATACCATATTTTGACGACGTGCAACACATCTCTAATTAAAATATACCAGCTAAGGTAAATATTTCGAAAGCGATATTTGCGGACTTTAGAGTGGATCTCCTTCCACCTGACCGTGTAAAAAAGGTGTGGTTGTTGTAGTACCCAGTACACCCGTAAGCTAAACGTTTATTGGGTTGACCGAACGTTGTAATGACGACGGGCAGCAAGAGAAGCATCATCGGGCGATTGGCTGGTCACCGCCACGTTCCAGTACGTGCATCGCCGGACACTGTTAGTGCAAACAAGCGATCGCGTTTTTTCTGTTTTTTCTTTGGGTTCTAAGGGCTGCTCTCTGAACGGCTACTGTGGTGCGGATCGCGTTATTGGAACATCAACATATGTGCTAAATTATGATTCCAGCTATTGCCCTTCTGAAAGAACTAAAATATTGAAAACAGCGCGCATGTCGTCTTCGCGCTAACAATATCGCAGTCATGTGCTCAACGACTGTTTGTGGAAATACGACATCGGCGATTTTTTTTTTTTTTTGCGTTAGACCATTTTGCGATTACTTTACACCTGACCGTTAGATTTGATTAAAGTTGCTTTTGTATTATGGGGATCGAGGGAGAAAAAGCACTATATGGTGATTCCACGTCAGTTCGTGCAAAGATGGTCCGGGTCATAATTTTGATATTTTTGTTAAAAAATATTTAAAAGCCATGTTCTTGAGATGAACATACAGTTATATATGAATGCCGTAACAATTTGTTTCGCTGAGATATAAAGTAGAGAAGCTCGAGGCGTGGAAATTTAGAAGATTACACGATGCTACTTTGCAACACAGTCGTATTTGTCATCGAAGCTTTCATGTCACCCTAACTTTTTTAATACATTTTACAGAAGATACACTACACACAAAAAAATTAAAAATATCAATAAAATATTTCTATGGAAACAAAATGATCAAACATGGCATAAAAACGCGTTTTAGCGACATCTTCACACTTTTTTGCAAATAAACCATCTTTTATAATACTTCAGAAAACATATTCAAAAGCGCGTCTTTCTAACATCTTTTTACGAATATATGAGAAATAATATGTCCACCCTCAATTGTCTTGTTGTTATTAACGCGGAAATGCAACCGGTTTCTCAAAAATGTGTCAAGATTGGAAATCGATATTTAAAAAAAAACTCCATTTTTTATTTTTTAAGTTAAACTCCCCTTGGCACTTTGCAGTGACTTAAACTAACTTGTGATGGTAAAACATTCAGTAACATATGACCTCAAAACGGAAAAAGCTATCGATCAAACCTTTCACTCGGGGCAGGCCGACGTCTTCGTTATAGCGGCTTTGCCGCATAATGTCGCCTTCATGGAAGCGTCCGAAAGCCGCAAAGCGGGACTCTACACTCTTAATCTGGGGCCGGGAAACGTCACGGCGATAGCCGTGACGTTCAAAGTTTCAGGACTTGGGCCGCGAACCGATCCGGCCCTGTCAAAATAGCCGTGTACAACATCAGGGCTGGAGTTTGCCCCTCACCTCTTTGATGGGGCGAATGGCTATATAGGTAGGTGGCTACGTAAGCGGCCCTGTAATTTTTGGTGGCGCATTTGAGCAGGGCCGGCAAAAACGGGCCGGCTATGCGCATAATAGCGGAATAAAACACTTCGCTCTCCGCTAGATGTCGGCAGTTGAGGCCGCCCAGCGTGCCCCCGCGGGCGCAGCCGGCGGGCACGCATGCGCATAACGATAATTTCTCTTCTCGGTGTGGAAGCGATCGACAAAGTTTTAACGTACGAAGTATGAACCCAAAGGCCCGTTCACACTCACTCTTGCGACCGAAGTACGACCGAGGAGACCAGACTCGGTTTTAAGCCTCTTGCGATCTCTTAGGACCGGATGCGCTGGCAGCGGAGCTCGTCCTAAGAGATCGCAAGAGGCTTGAAGCCGGTGCCGGTGTGTCGGTCGTCACTCGGCTTCGTGGCAGGGCGTGAACGGGCCGTAATCGGACGTGATCTTTTCGGGTGACATTCGTTTTTATCATGGCAGATGCAAGCGTATGTTAGAGTGGGTGCGCCGAAGCCGCGGGACAGTGAGGTTGGTCTCTTCAGGATGCCCACGTCGAAGGATATAAAAGGAATTCGACGAGGGCTGTGTAACCACGAGGGAACATGTGAATTCGATGGCTTCACACGGCCCGCTGATCTGGGGGCAATGACCAGCACGGCCAGCACGACCACCACTTCTGAGCCAACTTGGCTGGTGCTGTTACTGCGGGCACAGTCCTCTTCAGCATAACCGACTGGGTAATTATGTAGCTCACTTTGGCTAATAACGCAATAGAGTCAAGTGTTGAAAGAGTTCCTAACCAGTAACTTTTTGTTCTCGTTAACAGAAGACAACTTGAACCCTCGCCTGGATGATACAGGTATCTTACACACCATATTTTTGTATTCTGGAGGGGCATCGTCGGGAATCGCGTGTTCTCGTATTATTCGGATACCGGCTGGCGTCGCCGGTGGAAAGCGGAAAAAAGGTTTACTTCGTTTCACCTTAGCGCGGACTTACCATGGCGGCTACAAGCGCGGACTCTTCGCGTTTGACGCCGGCTCGGATGTGCACAAGCACTCGTGGTGGGGGACAATTTTTAAAGTTAACGGGTCACAGTCGCAGTTTTTACGGTTTGTGTGTATATGGCAAGGTGAGGCAAAGAAAGCCAGCCGGCTATGCGTCGACGGTGGCCACCAGCATTTTACAGCGACAAGGTGTAAATAGTTCATAGGGGTGTACTTCTCTCTTGCCGAAGGTGTCCGCCGATAGAGCAGCAATAG
>JAZHYW010048482.1:0-20489 GCA_037355805.1 Ixodes ricinus
GGCGCTCCGGTTTGTTTGTAAACATGAGTTGGTCTATAGTAGTTACATAGCTCAAGAAGGTAGGACGAGGGAAAAGAAGGCTGGGAAGGAAGAAGCAGACGGAACGCTGGAGAGGAGAGGGGGGGGGACCTCCTCCTCTCTCCAGCGTTCTGTCTGCTTCCTTCTCACCGGCCTTCCTTTTCCTCGCCCTACCTTCTTGAGTTGCAACGGACTATAGGTAGGGTTCTCCGTCTTCGGGTTTCATATTTTTTTATTTATTTTTAAATTCGGGGGTAAAACTGGTAAAACTCGGGTGCTATTTTTCAAGCTGATAATCGGGGAGAAATCGGGTTTTTCGTGGAAACTTTCCGAAATTCGGTTTTTTTCGGGTTAAGCTTACAAAGGTACTCAGTAATACATTCGGTTTCTCTTTTTTATATATATCGGAGGGTATCACGAGCTCCTTAATGTTAACGCGTTAGAATTAGGGATCTGTTTCAATCTGGTAATCGGGGGGACATCAGGGTTTTCCATCTCTGATTGCCGCCGGTCGGAATGCTCCTCTTCCAGGTGCCAACAAAAACCCCAACCGTTCCACCAGAAAAAAAAACAATACAAACTTTAGAACCTCCTTGCAAGAATGATTTACATATTCGTAAAAAGAAAAAGTCCCAATTTAATTCCTCAATCTTTCTTTTACTAGAAACTTTTTTCTTTTCGTATTGATCTTTTTTTAACCTTTATGTCCTTCAGAATGTAAACACACATGCTACTGTTTTGGAGCTGTTTTGTAAAGGTCTTCGTCACTGTGAAATTGTTCAATTTCTCACGGTTTCTCGCCAAACCATGTCTGATGCCATTAAGCGTTTCCACGAGCTCGGTCACGAAGATGACCGCCCCGGAAGAGGAAGAAAGCGCTCTGTCAACACCTCAGCCAACCGTCAGGTCATCCGGAAGCTAGTCAAGAGAAATCAGAGGGTCTCCGTGCGAAAATTCGCTCGTGTTACCGGAATTCAACGTGAATCGGTGCGACAAAAGGAGCTGAAACTCAAACCCCACAAGCGTCAAAAAGTTCATCGACTCACATACGAAAACCAGCGATCAAGTCCAGGTTCAAAGATGCGGCCAACTTCAACGCCGGGCCGAGTTTTGCGGATCTCAGCCCCATGGATCACAGCCTGTGGGTCGTTTTGGAGCCCAGGGCTTATGCTAAGCGCCACAAATGTTTGGGGTCACTGAAGCAATCGCTGCTCCGGGAGTGGGACCGAATCACGGCGGGGAAGCTGCGGCCCATCGCCAAAAATCGCAAGACGCGCCTGGGGCTCTGCATCTACGCTTAGGGCGACCACTTCGAAAGCGGCTGAGAATGTGGTCACTAAGGTACCATTTTATTCTTGTTCAATGCTATTTTAATGCGAATAGCATTTTAATGCGAATATTAATGCGAATAGCATTCTTTGGCTACTTCACGCACTTTTCGTCTATGTATCTATCTGGCTATCTAACCTCTTACGCCGCGGGTCGATAAATAAATAAAAAAGACCGGCGCCGGCTGGGATTCGAACCGTTGACCCTTTGATCAGCAGGCAGACGCGCTAACCACAGAGCTATGAAGGCATTTTTTTAAACAAATTTATTGATCGTTTGGAAGCTTTTTTGAACAAATACAAACAGCCGACCTGTCGGCTGTTTTCCTTTTAGACAATGAGCAGCCTGCCCGTTACATCATTATACGCTAACACTTCACATGGACCATTTCTGGAGTCGTCTTTCGATAAAGTCCCACTGCTCCTTGTCCTCTGGAAATCTTTTCGCCGCAACACTGAGAGTCCACCCCAAATTGGCCGCAAAATACCACCATGTTCGCTTGGCTTGAATGTCGCACTCGAGATACGCAGTTCGGGATCGCCAAATCGCGTGCAGTCCGAGCACCAACGTTTGGCAGAACGTCGTCAATCTTCGAAGGCCATTTCCTCAAGTGCTGAAGCACCCCCTCTGTCAACCGTGGTTGGCCTTGAGGTTCGGCGCCTTTCTTCCAACGCTTGCGGGTCACAAGAGTAAATCGTTGATCAGCCGCAGTCATACTCTCTGTAGTTTTTTCCGTTGATTGCTCCCCCTTCCTTTTGACTGGCGCTTCCGCTCCGGTGACTTCTTGATGCGGGTTACCATCTTCCTCGCTGGCCTTTCTGTTCTCCTCCCCTTCCTTCCGACCAGCTCCGACTTGACTTGTCCTTCTTGCGAGTTCTCTCCCTTCTTCGGCGACAGCGTCTCTGTCACCATGACTTCTGCGACGCTGCTTGCTGGTGGTGCTAAATTCGCTGCTCCGACGACGTCAGATGACAATTCAGACGCCTTCCCCGTCGAAGTCCCGGCAATGGTCTCCTCCATTTCATCTTGGTCCATCAAGTTATCGACGTCCTGTGGTTCGGTTGGAGGCCTCGTTTTTGCCGCGTACGTCTGGATGCAGTTGTCCTCCTCATGTCCATAAGTGCGGCACGTTCTACACCACGGGGTGCGACACTGCTTGCGCATGTGTCCTACCTTCTTGCACCGTAAGCACTGAGGTGGGCGGCCTGGAATGGACACCAGCGCTGGCATTCCGAGGATGTTGATTTGATGCGGGATAGCGTCCACTGTGATACCTTCCTTGAGTACCATTGTGACTGTTCGCGTTGTTGTCTCCACATTCTCAAAGCCTGGTTGCCGCCACTTCTCGCGCACGATTGATTTCACTTTTCCGTGCGACTCGAATGTCTTTTGCACAGCTTCGTCGGGAACGCAGACGGGAACCCAGTGAACTTTGAATGATTTCTCACTCACATTCGGATCGATGACCAGGCAGGTCTTGCCCTTGACGTTGAGCACTGCCGCATGTAGCAGCTTCTCCTTCGCTGCCGCGTTGTGCAGGGTGAGCATCCAAACGTGGTTGTACTGGAAGGCACCGAAGCCGGCCACGTCATTCATGTCAACGACGCCCTTCAGAACGTCGCGAAAGTCGTCGATGCGATACGGTCTTGCTGATGGGTCACCGTGTAGAAAGACTGAATTAAAAGAATATCGACCTGTTGGCAGCGTAGGCAGGATAATACGGTAGTCCTGGGGAGCCAAAGTTTCCGAAATACCTGTTGATACCCGGCTAGGGTTAGCCGTAGAACGCGCTCCGCTGGAGCTCATGATTCCCTGACCGTTCGCCTCGGCGTTCGAAAAAGAATCCACAGAGCTATGAAGGCAGTCATTCAACGCACTCTAAACGGTTGTTTATATCTTTACCATAGGACGCGCTTTACAGCGCTGTCACAGCTACCGGTGCGCGCGCGTTCCATGCACGAGGGCTCATTCCGCTCTCGTGAGGCTGAGCACGGCCGCTAGCTCACCCTCTCCCGCGCTCGGGAGAGGGTGATGTAGCGGCCGTGCTCAGCCTCACGAGAGCGGAATGAGCCCTCGTGCATGGAACGCGCGCGCACCGGTAGCTGTGACAGCGCTGTAAAGCGCGTCCTATGGTAAAGATATAAACAACCGTTTAGAGTACCGTTGGTTGAGACTAGCTGAGACGCCAGAAAGTCTGGTCGGTACCATTTTGAGTGTTTGTGCGTATGGCGCGTGCTTTGCTCGCCTTCCTAAGTGACACAAACGCACGTGCTGGGCTGCGGAGATCGTGCGCAGGGCTGTGAAAGTGTCAACAAATTTAGAATCGCCTCAAGAGTGGGCTGGCGTATCTAGAGTGTGCCGGCCACCTGACGAACGCGCATAACTCCGCACCGTTTGATGCTATTCGCATTAACGTAGATAATCATTCCCAAAGGATGGAGTTCTGCTGATTTCTTTTTTATTTGTTTGTTTGTTTAAATCACAATATTTAAAAAAAACACTATTTGTTCGGTTTTTTTTCTGGCCACCCTGTATGAACAGGGCATTCGTACAGTATTCCAGGATTAGGAAAATTAACAGTGAACGCACAAAACGATGTCACTAGTTCCACTCTATTGCAGTGGATGCCAGCGTCAGCGTTTATATTGTGCCTTATTTCGTCTAACCTCTTTTTTTTTTGCGAACAGAGGTATACGTTTTACGACTCACATAAGTTGCCGTTAGTTTTAGATCCCCTGACGCAGTTTCACCTGCTGCGTCTAAAAAGGCGTACCACAGGGCCGACCCGTTTAGGCAGCGAACGTGCCTTCACCAAAGGGATACCGAGTAGCAACTGCATTCACGGAAGCATGATAAATTGACGTCATGAGATCACCTCCCTGCAAGACCCTCATCCCATATCGCAAAAAAAAAATGCAAAAGAAAAGAGAAGTGATGGGGTCCAAGCCGGTTTCCTTTAAACGAAGTTGCTGTACGTTTTCGGCCCGACCTTCTTTTTGCCTGAGGTGGGTTGTGCGCTGCTATAAAATAAAAATAATAAGAAAAAAAACTAAGCCGACAGTGTGGTGTTGGAGGGAGCTACGCACTCGCCGTACTGGTCATACGTCCATCTTTCCCCCCGTCATCGCGCTCTTTTGCATACCTACGCGTGGGGTCACGTGATGAAATGGAAGTGGCTGATTGGTCGGGCGAACGCGTAGCTTCCTCCGCGCTGTCAGCTTGTGGGAGAGCTGAGCGTACGTCGAGGCGATTATCTCGGGCTTTCCGCTTACTTAGTGGCCCGCGTAGCAGCTGGGCCGGCACAAGAGCACACCGGAAAGTGAAAGGAGGCTCGGCGTTGCTGAGACGCGGGTGTCCAATGCGCGCCATGTTTTTTATTTTATTTTTTTATTATTACTATTACCCCTATTCCAGGCGCGGGAACCAGCGTTGAGAGGGGGCCGCTCAAACCGTGGAGAAGGTTTGCAATTTAATGGCACACGCCACTTGCGCAGATTGGTTCGAAGCGCGCATGCGCTGCGCTGTCGTCACGCGAGGAGGAAAAAGGGGCGCAGAGGCGGAGACGCTTGCAAACGATCAATACACCACGTGACCTCGATAGTGGAGTTGGAGACATTCCGTGATCTAGGCACTCTAGCGCGTAGAGTAAGAGACAGCGCCCTTGGTGCTGGGGCCGCGAAGCAACGGGGGAAAGAAGGAAGAAAGCTGAAGAAGATTCGCGTAGTGCGCGCGCAGCGCTCAAGCCGACAATTTGGTCGCTTTACACAATTCCATAGCCTCCTCTATACGGAGAAAGCCTGGCACGTCGCGAAAAAAGTGGCCGCCGAAAGTAGGAGAGGAGGGGCGGGGAATCAAGAGCGGAGGGAAGCTAGACTGCTAGCGCCACACAAGAGCGAGCGGCCAAACGCAGAAACAGTCTTTTTGTTTTTTTCCTCTTTTTTTTTCGGAATCGCGGAGAAGAGAAAGTTAACGTCAACCCTTCCCCTTCGCCGTCCCTGCGTCCGCATCTCCGCAGCGGTCGGTCGTCGCTTTCGTTTGCGTTGGAGGTTGTGCGACGAACTGCCCGGAAAGGTCGGTATCTGGTGCTTGGAGCGTTCGGCGATTCATGGGCCATATACTTCGTTTCACCTTAGGTTTGAACGAAGTCAAAGATATACTTCGTTTGATCTTACGTGCGAGCGAAGGCAGTGCTAGGCGTGCGAGCCGAGCACTCATACGTTCGCTGCTTTGCACGCGCGCTTATCCAGTTAATGATTTTCCTCGGGCTATCCTCTCATGCTTATAGCTTCGCCTTCGCTCCCACATAGGACTAAACGAATATAGAAGCGCGACATCGACGCTTTGTGCATTGCTGCTTTGCTCGAGCGTGCGTGCGATGCAGTAACGCAAAAAGCGCTGGGCTCGCGCTTCTAGCTTTGGTTTCGCTCGCACATGAGGTGAAACCAAGTAATATGATACGCAACTTTAGCTTCCGTGAGAAACGAGAGCAACTCGCGTTTTAGTGCTAAGGACGAAAAAATAAAACGTGAAGGACACGGACAGACATGCACACAGTGTAGATGTCTGCACCTGTCATTTACGTGTTCACTTTTGTAATTAGCATACCTCATCAGTCTTCGTCGCTTACTCAACGGAGGCTCGAGCGGTAGCAGCGTCCACAATAAACATTTTTACTACTACTTTACGAACTGTTTACATTGTTGCGCCTGTAGTCCAGTTGAAGCTCATACACGCGACGTTCCAAATGCGGCTAATCGGACACTCCCACTGAAATGACGGTCCTCGGCACCTGGGCGTCGAAACTACTCAGTCAAAACTGTTTGGTTCTTCCGCGGCACGACACGATGGTCCGACGACGGCGCACTCCGCTGGCACACCGACAACTCTGCCGACGCCGCCGGCATCGTGCATTGTTGCCAGCGCCCTTTCGAATCGCCGCCGTCGCCGCAGCCGTTTCTCCCGGAGTACGAAAACGACGGTGACGAAAACACAAAAACAAACGTGGTTCGGGGAGCGGCCGCTCATGACCCAAGCGCTCGCAGTCTATCTCTGCCCTTTCTGCTCTGCGCTACCATATTGGTCACCGCTTCGCGCGCTTCTCCTCTCCTTTTTTCTGCGGCCGCTCGCCCTATGGCTCCGCCGTCGATGTGCCAGGCTTTCTCCGTATAGAGGAGGCTATGACAATTCCGACCACTCGCGAGCTTTGTGCTGCACTGGTTTTTCTTTTCTGGAGAATCCTTACCGCGGCGCAGCTGAAATCACGGCCGGACTGGACTCCCACGCGCGCGGAGCTCCTCCAGTACGGCCATGCTAAAATATATAATCCATTTTTCTTGCTGTTGTTGTTGTTGTTGTTGTTGTTGTTGCTGCTACTGCTGCTGATGTTGATGTGTTGTGTGGACGACACTTCTTGAAGGGTAAGGCGGTGATTCCACTGGCGCCCGCTGCTTTCGGATCGGAGAGGGATTGTCGGTTCAGGCGTGCAAGGTGTAATGCGAGTAGGTGGGCTTTCCGCGGGCACGTGTTTCGAAGAAGTTTAGGGCCTTGCGTTCACTGGAGCGCAAAACGACAAACGCTCCACCCAAGTTTCAAACGTGTTTCTTGACGCTGCTGCGGTCAGACGCGTAACTGCACCTTGCCCTCAAAAACCGTGTTCTCAAACGAGCGGAACAGCTGAAGACTGGTTGGGTGTAGTCGCGCTACTAGACACGTTTTCGAATGTCCATGGAGCAACGTTGACGGTCGCCATTTTCTCGGGCACGGAGCGTGTGATTGAATCCGAGTCCGTGCCGAACACTGACGTCACACTCGTTCTCGGTACGAGCCAAGCCGAGTTCACGGCGGACGCTGACGTCACACTCGTTCTTGATACGAGCCGAGCCGAGTTCACGCCGAACGCCGACGCAACCTTTGGGTCTAATGCGTGCTCAAAGTACTGACATTTCGAGTTGAGAGAATCCAAAAGACTGCACGATTACACTTAGTGTTACTGTGTTTGCAGGTGGGTTGATACAGCCTGAGGTTAGTCTGCCTTAACTGGCGACTTGTCTCTCAGCTGTTGATGAGCAATTTAGCCAGCGCGGTACAACCGCTAGCCTGGGGTCTTCAACGTGCGCCACGCTGTAGGGATACACGACCGCACGCCGGTACGATGCTCATCCAGATCGAAACGGGCAGGGGTGTGGTTTGAACCCGAGATCCCTGGGTTCCGCACCGCGAGCTTTCGCTCCACGTGCCCCGTCTGAGCTGCTATGCGCTAGCCCACTCGGCCGCCGACTTAGTGATGCTTCCAGTGATATACGGGGTGTTTTGCGAAACGCGAGCCGAATCGTTTCTAAGAAAAATACGTATTACACGCCAAAAAAGAACAACAAAACTCTGATGTCCTATCGTTCTTTTTTTAATTATTATTATGATTTTCGATAATATTAAAAACGTTTGATAACGATAAATAATGACGAAACAATAACGAAAACACAGTGAGGGCGCAGGCGAGCTGGTGTAAGTTTGCTATTATGTTAAAACACCTAAGACTGGGTGTGAAAAAACCTTGAAACAACCAAAAGTTGCTGTTTCAAGTTGTTTCAAAGTTTGTTCACACCCAACCTTAGGGCTTTTAACACAATGGAAATAATAACGTGCGATATTATAAGTGCCTTATTTATTTCAGAGTTCCACTATTTAATATAGTAAATTCAAAGGCATGGTTTTAGTATAACCTTTCTAGACATATGCGAAAGCCACTTTATAAGAAGATAACGCACGCGCGTCATTTTACAGCGTTTCGAGAAAACACTCAATTTTCAGGCGCGGTCCTATAGGTAATTATGTTTATCCTATAAAAACGCATCTCCGCGCCAGGGGTCCTGCTCTCTCGCAGCCAAAGCGTGTAACTAACGTGCACCATGCAGGTATTCCTTCGCATGACGAAGATGAACCTAACAACAAAGCTTATTCTTGCAACATCGTTTCATTATATACGTCGGCGAGCGCAATACACTTGGGAAGGCGAGGACCCCACAAAATCAACCTTAAAAGAGGTAACAAAGATTTAACGTGATCCTGCTCTTCGTAAAGTCATTGTTTTTATACTTCTTAGAGTTTCCCCCTTAGAAATAAAATAAGAACGCTGACCCTTTACATTTCCGTTTAAAGTTTCTCTTTTGCGTCCTCTACTTTGCTGCCTCTTTTTGGCCTCGTTACGGGATCAGTTTTAACATTTCCCAAATGGGGACGTGTGTAGCGTTTCCCAAGGGTCATGCTAACGCATTCCCTAAAACCCATCAATGAATATTCCTGTATTTTTTTCTTTCACTCCTTTTCTATACTCTGCCTGTCAGAGTACGTTGACGCCATTGGATACGATCATTGATATCACTTGTGGAAAGAACCACATTCATACCACTGGTGGAAGGAACAGCATCCATATCACTCGGGGAGAGAACCGCGTCCATCGTTAACTACGTACACACATCAGAACCCACGCACCGCTACTACGAAAACCAGAGCGAAGAATATCCGGCGACGGCAGATCGGCAACACGGCCATTGGGAAAAGAACAAAAGCACAAGACGGCAGGGCCGTGTCGTACTCGGGCTTTAATTCCAATAATTTCGAACCCTCCGAGTTTTCAACGCCCAAAAAAAGAAGAAGAAAAGAAGGAAAGTTAAGTTGGGAGCCGCCGTTGTCCGTTCTTTGCTAGTGCCGCCACAGCCACTTATCAATCCGTGTCGACCGTCTGGTTCGACAAGTCCCGGAACACATAAAACGGCCCTTGCCGAAATGTCCCCCTCCCTCCTCCTCCAACCACCAAGGCTCGCCTCGGCGTCTGCCGCAAAGCCCGGATCGCTTGTTCGCCGATGCCGGGATAAGGAGAAAGCCGTCTCTCGAGTCTCGGCCCGCAGAGCCAAAAACGGACCGGTTCGAGAGGGTCGCCGAAAAAGTCCCCCCCCCCACCCCAACGCTCAAAAAAAAAAAAACACAAGAAAAAACAAACTTGTTTTGCTTTTTGTCCCGCTCGCAGGCAGAAGCGAAATGGCCAAGTCCCGACTCGAATGCTGAATCGAGCTCCGCTACATCCGTCGCACAGACCACGTCGTCTCGCTCTTGCCAGTCGCGATGTCTCGTACAGTCCGAGCATGCATCACGGGGCAGAGGTAATTACGAACGGCTAAAGCCTGTTCCGGCGGGATAAGAGGAAAAAAGTGTGCGCGGAATGTAATGGGCGGGCTGACATTTTGAGGCGGGATTTTCGGGTTGTTTCGCTTCTTCTCTACGCTGCTGCCGCTTCCCGATATTGCGCATGCATGCGTCCGCGTGCGCCTGTTTGTGTGCACTTTCGCAGAACCTTTATCATAAATATAGTCCCGTATGTGTGCAAGCCCCCATCTTTTCCCGTGTCTGCGCGACTTTCCTAACTTTTGTCTAAGGACTATGCGTTCTTTTTTTGTATAAGTGTGTATGAACTCTAAATTTTTGCCCGTGTATGTATGTTTGTATTGTGTGAGTCTGCCGGTTGCTACAACGTGTGCGGTTTCTGTCTATTCGCGGCGACAAGTTTGGGTATCGCCGCCTGGTGGATATTTTTTCACAACCCAGAGGGAGGTTATTTCAACTTCGTTTGCTGGTACAGCACGTGTAATGCCAAGCTTCTATGCACTATGAAAATAAAAACATAACCGCGTGGGTGGCACGTGCACCAGCCAAAGTGAACAAAGAGAAGAGCCCTATAGTGAGCTTCTCATCGCGAATATATATAAGTATGCGGTCATATAGCTCCTTATTTCAACTGAGTGTTTTGTTTATGCCAAACATAATGTAGGTAAAACAGCGCAGAAACGACAAAGAATTGAAAGAAGGAACAAACAGGACGGGACATACGCTGAATCGCAACTAAAGGTTTTATTACAGAAAACATAAAAAGTAAACACGCAAGGCAGGAATCTACACATGCGCCAACCTTTCTGCCTCATCACATACGGCACCGGTCATTCACGTGCCGCGTGCTCCCCCCCCCTTTTTTTTTTTTTTCATTGTCGAAGTCAAAAACAACGTCTCTTTCAGAAATAGCGTCACCGACGGCTCGCTGATGCACTGTGCCCCACTTTCCGATATATGTAAAAAGCCTATATCACCTTCCTCGTCACCTTGTCTTTGTGCATATATCTACAAGCGTGGTCTCCTCGAAGGACGGCTTGCACAAACAGCTCTTACAGTGCACCGCCAAATGTCCTCCGACGATGGCTCTCAGTGAATGGAGGGCATTTGGCGGTGCACTGTAAGAGCTGTTTGTGCAAGCCGTCCTTCGAGGAGACCACGCTTGTAGATATGTGCGCAAGGACAAGGTGACGAGGAAGGTGATAGAGGCTTTTTACATATATCGGAAAGCTGGGGCGCAGTGCATCAACGAGCCGTCGGTGACGCGATCTGTGAAAGACGTGTTGTTCTTGACTTCGACAATCAAAAGAAAAAGAGGGGGTGCAAGCAGCACGTGGATGACCGGTGCCGTATGTGATGAGTACAGTGTAGTGATGAGGCAGAAAGGTTGGCGCATGTGTAGATTGCTCCCCTGCGTGTTTACTTTTGATGTTTTCTGTAATAAAACCTTCGGTTGCGAGTCAGCGCCAGTCCCGTCTTGTTTGTTCCGTCCTTCTAGTCTTTGTCGTTCTGCGCTGTTTTACCTATAATATGTTTAGCCGACACCAACTAGCCCAGTTTTTAACTTTGGTATTGTTTATGCCCATGTGTCTATGTAGGCGTGTGCGCATTGCCGATTTCTACCGGATATTTTGTTCGTGCTTGTCTGTGTTTGCTCGCGGCGTGTGTGAGCACCTGCCTACGTTCAGCTCTGAGTTCTCCCCATACTTGCATCGTGTATTTATGTGTGCCCGTATCTGCCTCCATTTCATCGCACGTTTAATATACGTTCGTATTTCTAGGTGTGCACATATCATGAAAGTTTTGCTTACAGCGTGTGAACGGTGAGATGTTTTCGAAAGGTACACTAAGAGGCGGTGCGTGTCCCGACGCTGGTCACATGTTCTTCATCAATTTGTTATTCAAATTGTTATCGCTTAGCATGTATCTGCGTTCTTCGATTAAGTCAATGAAAATGCTTATAGAGACCAATACATGACCCGAGGTTGTCTGTCTTTAAATCAAGCGAGAATACGATTCCACCGCTATTTGAGGTCCGTCGCCTCCGCCCAGCGAATCCTCCACACAAAACAACGGCTCACTTGGTGGCATGGCGACACTTTACGCGTAGATTCTTTTTTTATTTATTTAAATTGCAACATTAAATAAGTTATTACTTAATGGGACACTGAGGGTATTTATGCTCACCGAGGGTTTTATTTGAACATGACCTACAGAGCCCAAATACCCAGAAGACAGTTTGCAACTCGAAATTCGTTTTCTTTCCGCCCAAAAACAGCCGGTCTTGTATTGGCCGGTTTTAGTCGCGCTCATACTCTTTTCTATGATCACGTGACGTTCAAATAATGTGTACCAAATATATTCGAAGTCGAAGGTCTTCTAAGGCACACATTGAATATTAAAAATAAAAAAACATAAACCCCATATTTGTGATCTCCAAGAAACTGCAAATACGTTGATCGAAAAAAAAAACTTGCCCAGGTCACGGGTTGTACATGTACACGTCCTTCTCAATATGGCGACGTGCGACGGGCTGGACGACGCCATGGGGGCGTACAACGGACCAACGCTGCGACGGACGTGGGGCCGCTAATTCGAAAGTGTCGTTCGTGGTATCCGCCAATCGATCTTCAAGCGCAGAACATCGAGCGGAAGGGATTAAAGTGCGAAACAATCGCGCGACAAATGGTACACGCAACTGCGTCGCTGTTGCGTGTTGCGGGAAAACGGGATGAAAAAAACGCGGCCGAGTAGCAACGTTACTTGCAAATTCAAGCAGTCGAGTTTTTTCTTTTTTTCTTTATTTAATGTTTGCGTGACTGTGTAGCAAAATATTGATTGGGATGTCTCCTGACACCATAATTAATCGCCTGGCAAAATCACAAAACAAAAACAAAAACAATGTGTGCCCTTCTATTTTTTTCAATACCATTTCATTTTGTTTTAAGGACTACATCCGGGTGACGTCTTTACTCGAATAAACATTTAAATTCCGCTGTGCGTTCTTATTCGGCTTACTGCACAGCGGGGCTCAACATTTGTTGTTCAGCAGGACGCTTCAATTAAGCTAAAACTTACAATTTAGGCGTAATTTTCAGTTCGGCTAGAAGTCTCAGTTTGGCTTAAGCATATCAATTCGGCTAAAAGGGCGATAAAATTTTTGGCTACACAGCTGAGGTCGGTATTTCAGCTAAATTGAAACGTCCAGTAATCAATTGGCTCCTTGGGTTGAAGCCTCAATATGACTAAGTCTGTCGATTCAGTTGAGCGTTCCTATGCAACTTAATTATAAGGGCATAACTTTAATTTATTCTAAGCGGTTTAATCAGGCTTAGTTTTAGTTTTGGCTGGAAATCTCAATTTAGCCGAATTGAAACATCAGCAGAATAGCAATTTGACCCTAATTGAGATGACACTGTCTTTCATTTCAAAGGTTGCTCTTTCGCTTGAAGTGGCGGAAATTAGGAACTAGAAAGCATGACCTCTGCGTGAATGGCACTTTCTCAACTGCGAGATATTTTCAGTTTTCCATGGGGGTTTTGAAAGCAATCTGCGCTGCGTGTGTATAAATCGACTGACGATATGTGATTGAAATTATATGCACTTTTTCGTTACGTTAAAGCCGGGAAAGCCACATCATACATTAGATGAAAAAACAGTTAGGGCGCAGGCGAGCTGGTGTAGGTTTACCATTTTGTTAGACCACCTGAGACTAGGTGGAAGAAACACGACGACGTCTCAAACACAGCTGACCACTTTATTCACTGCTCCCTCCTTTTATACATCCCGAACCCAAAATCGTCACCATAAGAAAATACTCTAAACAATGGCACCAAAGGGACAACACGCCCTGACTTCGCAGCCACGCTTGTCATAAAAAACAACAAAAAAGAAAACACGGACCACTTTGAGACGTCGTCGTGTTTCTTCCACCCAGTATCAGGTGGTCTAACAAAATGGCAAAATGATACTTACATATTTTTAATTTTTATTGTTTTGGCTGATGTTTTTTACTTTTTTTATTTCTTCGTATACATGTTTATACCCAATTGCAGACAAAAACAAAGCGCACTTCCTCTGGAAGATAGACTGAACGAGGTGGGATAACAACGGGATCGATCAAAGGGTCGTACCCGGAAAGTAAGCCAACTATATATTTTCTTCACCCACATAAACAGACCATATGTTACAGAGCGCTCAGACAAAGAGCTCAAAAGTGCAGTTGGAATAAAATGCCACCGTAGAAGCGACTTCCTAATGTTTCAATTGCATACTGACTTTGGTTAACTGGCAGGGGACGCTATATCGGCGTATCCACGGAATGAATTTATAGAACGCCTTTTTTATGCTAAAATTTACCTAAATTGCTTTCGAAGCATTAGATCACGACGTACAATGTTACAAACTTTGACAACTATTCCGGCTGCGTCGGGGTGGCGTATGAGCTTCCGGAAATGCATAATGTATTCATACGTTGACCGAAAATAAGAGAAAAAGAAAAAGAAAACACTGCTTGCCTTGTTTAGGCGTTCCTTCTGCGGCCCTGAGTACTCAACCGGTTATTTAAGTATACAAATAAAGAACACGAGTAATTAACCCGTGCCGTCAGAAACACGGAAATGCACATTTAGACAGGGCTCGGTTTCTTTATCTGCTTTAGAACGGCGCCCCATGTAGCGTGGGAACTCATTCTGCAACAGGCGCATTTAAAAGTGAGACTTCCGGGGGCACTGGCGGGCGTCTGTCGAGAAGTTAATTTTGTTTTTGTCTTTACCGTCGTCACTATATCGCTCACCTACCTTTGAAGTTCAATGTAACGACTACAGAACTGTAAAGATGGTGTAATGTACTAAACGCCGACCTGTCCTCAATAAAAATCGGCGATTTTATTCACTTATCTTCAGTCGTTAGTCGTTGAAATGCACATTGAGGTCTGTTACGCCAGTCATGTATTTGTCGCACGTCATGTTCTAGTTCCTTCTCAAAAGTTTGTTGGGACCAAATCAGTGCCTTCAAAGTAGCAACTGCCACGAATTTCCGTTTGTCCCCTAGCCTCAGGACAGGTTCACGACAGGTACACATCTGAGTAGTAGTTAATAATAGACTATCAATTCGTAAGCTTAGTTTATCTTCTTATATTTTACCCTAAAAAAATCAAACAAACATTGCATCATTTACATTTAATTATTCCAGATTGTTATCTGGTACATAGAGGCGTGGTATCTGTATATGTGTATCTGAACGTAAGTGCGTATTGTATGAATTAGCACGCATTATCAGCAAATGTAGGTTTCATATCACTTCCAACAGGCACAGGGGTGCAAGCTCTCATATCACTGTACATTCTAGTTCTTGTTCATGATTTGTTTTACGATTCACGCGAAGCAGACAAGAAGCATTGACACGGACTGATGACGAGCTCACCGGAACCATATTGTTCTCGTTTAAATTATCACCTAACCGCCAGACCGCTTCGAGCGACCTTCCGAGAACCCTCTTGCACGATCCGCGACCCAACGCGCTCCACGTCCTCCAAAAACACCATAAAACCGCGACTCAGCCGGCGCCACTCTCAACGCTAGCGCAGCGCGGCTTGTGGGCCCAGACGTCCCTTCCCTCTGGCAGGCCCTTTTGGAAAAGAACGTATGCAAATAAGGCCGTCGTAAAAGCCTCACGGGTGCCGTCGTGCCGCCCAAAACAAAGACGGGACTCAAGCGCATAAATTTTTCCGCCGAGGCGCTACAGCGTGGCAACAACCGTGAAAAACCTCCGTGGTGTCGCGGACAGCCCGTCCCTGTCCCCACGTCTCGCAGCCCATGCAGACAACCCTGTGCGGGGAGGCTTCTTCGCGGACATCCATAACACAGGATATACAAAGACGAAGAGGCAAGGCACGAACGGATAGACACAAACACACATATGCACAAGCACGTCTTGAGCGGCGCCTCCCGATTTCAACGAGGGCCGCGTCGGTTGTCATCCTATACCAGGGTATATATATATATACCTGGTTGTCTCTTGTGATGAGGCAAAAGCGGCCTCCGTAAACCTTCTCTCACGCGGTTGGATCACATCGAACACTTTTGGGATCGCGGTGTGAGCGACGAGAGCAACGGGGAAGAGAATTGAATTAGAAACGAAGCCGCCATTTTGATCTGCAAGTCTAATATAGGGAGGGTGTACTGGAGACGTTTTAGACGATTGGGTTCGGCGGTCAATAGCACGCGTGTTGTCCGGATTCGACGAAATGCGCTCAGGACCTGACTGGTCGGCGCTTTGGAGACTCGCGCAGATGCGTGGGGGTGACTGACTCGCAGATTGACGTCGGCGAGGGGGGGGGGGGGGGGGTCTCCGCAGCCTCGCGACAATTGTTGAAACCGGGGCTGCCCTGATGAGGCGGACGTCATCAGTCTCCATTAGCTGGTCTCTGTTCCTTCTGTCTTCGGGAAAGTTGTAGGCGGCCTCTAGCGCGCCATCTTGTGGAGTCACTGACAACTTTAGAAATTTTAGGCATGGCCAGTCTTGATCATTTTGTTAGAGCTCCGCAATCAATGAGATTGAGGCATTGGCCAATAAAAACTCAAAAGAAAGATTCACAAAGGAAAAAAGTGTCAATATAATAAGCCGGGCAGGAGCGTTTTCTTAAGCTGCCAGTAGTGAAGAAAACTAGAAACTAAGACGCGAATCGCTGCAAACTGGAAGCATTGTGTTTTAAGTTCCCTTTGCATCCAGTCGATATAATTCGTACGATTACTCCTTTTCTCATACCGTCTCTCAGACTTCACGGACCAATTAGTCGATCCTCGCAACGGTGAACATAGACGCTACTTGTTCAGACTAAATCTGTTAAACGCTCGCATAAAGGAAGAAGCATACGGACTGAAACATCTACACGGGGGCATACTCCCCCTCCCGTGTCTCACGAAAAGCGCCATTAAACTCCTCAGGGAACAACTCGCCTCGTTATGCGAAGCTAATTTTGCCGATACCAACCAACGAACGCACATGATGCTCTCCACGATGCCCGTTTTTGTTATCTTTTCGCAGTAAAAAAAACGATATATTGAGCACCGCTAAAACAAAAGCGCGCGCTCAGCTCTGGTTAGTGAACAAGAAACCGACTCCTCCAGGCAAACAGAGACGACCCGGCAAGAAAACGAAGGACCGTTCCATATGTGCGGGAAGAGAGGAAGTAGGGCCCCCAACAAAGACGAGCCCTGTTCCACGCGTTGGAGTCTCCCTCGTTTTCGCCGCTTTTGCGGTTGCCTGCATGGCACAACCCCGCGCCCGTCTCCCGTATACACCCCTGCGTGGAGCCGCGGGCGCGCCCGAGAGCCTAGATTTGAGAGTGTTTCCAACCGTTCGATTGAGGTTCACGTGGCTTATGAGCCGCGTTTGCGATACGAGCTGTACCGAAGCGACGGAAGCGTCTGTAAGCGACTCCGCCTTTCAGCAGCGTTCCTCTTCGTCCCGCGCCAACGCTGCGCAAGCGCGCTTGCGTCCAGTCGGCGAAGGAGGTGTCCACCATTAAACTGCGAACGTTCTACGTGATTCGAGTTGCTTCCTCTCTGAAATCTGGGGGCTCTAGGGCGCGCACGTTTTCCCAGAGACGAAGCTAGCGCCGCCGCATCTAGGATCAGGAGAGCCGACCACGTCGCACCGGAGATGCAAGAGTCTTGCCGACGGACCAACTCGAGCGTGCTTGAACTGCTGCATGAATAGGGCCCTCTGTCTGCATGTGCCTAGACCCCCCCCCTCCCCATCAACCTCCCTTCCCCGTTTTCTTTCTGTGCGTGGGCCCCCGTGGCATGGTGTACCAGGACCCCGTCTTCATGGTCTCTGGTGTGTGTCTCCTCTTCCACCCGTACCATGCCCAGCGTGCTTCGAGTCAGAACCTGACACGGTTTTGTTGTGTCGCCGTTTTTAGGGGAGGCACCAATACTGTTTGTTCGGTCTCGATATGTTTTGCGGGGAGCATGCTCGACAAGAGATTTGGGTGCGGCGCGGAAAGGGTAGTTGCTTTGATTGGTACGCCTCTTCTTTCTTTCTTTCTTTTTTTTTTTTGGGGGGGGGGGGAGGGGGAGGAGGGGGAGAGGGGCATGTTGACGGTGTTTTCGGTGTTACTGGGATAGTAAATAAGCTGAAAGTGACAAACACGATAAAAATAAAATAGCTATTCTTTAGGAGACAAGTACGAAATTTGGTTCAAAGAAAAAGCAGTCATGCCTTGCTAACTGTCCTTTGTGACAAGATAAACAATGTCAAAAGTAGAAGATGCCAATTCTTTCAACGTTAAAATCTTTGCACAGCTCCTTTAAGCTAATATAAGGTTGCGTTTTTTGTGTGTTTTTGTTTTCGTAAAATTATGCTTTAATATTTTTACGGGGAAATAAAATTGCCTCATACTTTGACATTAACTCGTTTTCACGTTGGTTAGATATGCTGAGAAACGCCAATACTGAACAAGAGCGCAGAGATGACGGCCACCCAGAGAGAGATTCGTCTTCGATGTGCGCATCATAAATCACTTGGTTATGACGAAAATAATCCCTGGAGAAGGGGAACAAGAGGGACAAAGGACAGACACAAATCTCCAAACACAGCTAGGTGACTGGTGCGCGACCGAAAAAATCCGCCTTGTCCGGGTATTGAACCCGGGACCTCTCCATTTCCAGTGGAGCGCTCTACAAACTGAGCTAACCAGGGGTTTGACGTCAGCAGAGCAAACGGGTTGTATCAGCTGCCACCAGTCTAACACCAACAAAGGTGAAGCTTGCAATTTAAGGTTATGATTATAATGCAATTAAATGCACAGGTGCAAGCGAGCTGGACAAGAATGACGAAAATAATCCCTGGAGAAGGGGAACAAGGGGGACAAAGGACCAACACAAATCTCCAAACACAGCTAGGTGACTCGTGCGCGACCGAAAAACTCCGCCTGCTCCATCAACTCCAAGTTCCAACATATGGATGACCCCATGCAACTGGACTTCCCGATGGTGATCACTTTTCACGAAGTACCGTTGAGAGACGTATAGGTGACGGACTGCAAACCGAGATCAAGAAAGGCGGCGGCAGCCAAGTACACGTCATCAACGTACCATGATAGCCACGGCAATCGAAGAGCAAGAGCCGGACCCACATGAAATCCGCATCTTCACAGACGGTTCGTGGAACCCACCGACCCGAACGGCAACGGTCGCGATGTACGCAGAGGATGGTTGACAATCGAGCAAGAAATATCACGATTGACGATAATTATCGTCATTCTTGTCCAGCTTGCTTGCACCTTCGCATTAATTGCATTATCAACACGAAACATCAACTCGAAGAAGAACCGGCCATGTCTGAGCTAGAGCTCCGAGCCATCATGCTCGGTCTACAGTGGGCTAGGAACTCGGGCTTGAAAGCAGATACAGAACGGATATCAGTGTACACGGACTGCAACAAAGCTATTAATGCTCTACTGGGCCCTGCACGAGTTGGCACCACGGAGCACGCCATCAAAGCAATCTGCAACCAACTTCTCACGGACAAAGCCATTGTGGTTCCTCGAGCACGCTGGGTCCCAGGCCACTCCGGCAGTAGAGGTAACGAGGAAGCTCACGAGCTTGCGAGTGTGACAAATACTTCCTCGACTCGGAGCCCGTTGTGCAACTCCGCGTCCTCCAACACAGTCCGGAAGAAGAACGTAAACGACTGAAACAAATTCGACAACGGGAACTAAAATCTCACATTCCTGTCTTGGAGAATCCCTCGCCAGCAGGCCTCCCACGAGGAGCTCAAGTGTAGTCACGAAAGCCCGCACAGGTTTCGCCATCAAAGATGACGTGAGGGACAAGTGGCAAGAACGCAAGACGAAAAGACAACAGCAACCTCCACCAGATCCAGACCGCACAGACAACTCAGAGTAGTTTCGCTGTGTATCAACTAACAGTGAATTGTAGACCCAGCGTGAAACATTAATTTGCGAATGTGCGCAACACCTACCACCGGAGGTGACGTCGTATGAACTCTGGATTTCGCCTAAGACGCGCAAAAAAGAGCCTCTTCTCACAATATGGCGGTTCGCTTGAGAGGCCAACATAGTGAGGCAAACATAATTCACTACCCCAGTTGACGGCGCGAGATCTATTTTAAATTCTGAGCGCCAAAGTCCATGACGTCACGGAATGGTCATACTCTTTTTCCACCTCAACGAGATGGTCATACGCTCTCTCCACCTCAACGTGATGGCCAAGCCGATCCACCTCTCTCCTCCACGTACCCAAAATGCCGAAAGAGAAACTTTGGAAAGGAGGTGACTACCGACTACATCGCGTCTCGCGCCGTCAATATTGCCCTAATTTTTTTTTTTTGCGTAAAATTAATTTTTTGACACGCGTGTCCCAATTAGACTTCTTTTTTTCTTTTCATGACTCCTTTAGAAATACGGGGTGCGGTGGGTTCCGAGCATCCTCTTATCGATCGGTAGCCAATGAAATTGCGGCATTGGTCGACGAGAATCGCCCAACAGCCAATCACGAAGCAAGACACGTGAACGAAACGAGCCGCACCCTACATTTCCGAAACTGTCGCTGAGTGTACGGCGTGCAAGTTCGTGTGCTCTTTGCGCACTTCGTGGGCTTGTTTACATCCCCAGATGCGGCCACGCGCTTTGGCTCGCCCGTCCTCGACCAATGACGACACGCGCAAGGCTGCCTCGTCATCGCGTGCTTCCTGCTCATTCTGTACGTCGCCCTTTGATTGGCGTGCCCTTCCTTGCGTTTCTACGCGACAAAGACGCGTTTTCGAACACTTGCCCGCCGTGTAGGGAGTATCCACTGGCGGTCATATCTGTGTGCGCGACTGACGAGCGCGTGCTAGACGGCGAGCTTCCGTGGTTCCTTTGCAACGTGCATTCCGCACCATCAAGATTACCGGTCTTAGCAGCCGACTACTGTGAGCCCGTTCTGAGCATGCGCTCTAAACATCGCCCTCGAATA